>JWZT01002320.1:146951-198770 GCA_000827895.1 Thelohanellus kitauei
CATATGTTTAATACTTTACTTTGAATGAATTAAATTTTAATGCAACCCATTAAAATAATTTGGAGCAGCATAGTACACTTCAACCTCTAATTGGTGATAATTTATTTGATTTTTTTTTATTTCTGAGCCGATAGTTGCTAGATGTTCTGCATTCTGTTCGAATTATTGTTTCTCCTACAAAATTTTGCAAGGAAACATATGTGTTATTAAACAATCGATTCATATATTATTATATCAATAATTTCAGTTAAAAGACACATGAACGAGAATTTTTAAAATAAACATGTGGCCATTCGGTTCATCATTCGGAAAAGTAATCATTCTTCCGAAACGCTGACCCCTGCATGGGGTATACTTTTGTTTGGATATCAATAAGAGACTCACGCGCGTATATGAATTTTGGTTTACATTTAAAATTAGAAATAGATGGCCTTTCTAAGATATCGGAGACGTTGTATTATAAAACGAGGAAAGTTTTTGCTTAGTTTGTACTTTAAACGGTTCAATAAGGTAAAAAAAAACACTTTCTATATGAATTTGTAAAAAACATCCAGAAATCGTGTATTTATTCAGCCTGTGCGAAATTTCCATTTCAAGATTTCTACTTAGTTGTTAATCTGATGAGGTTTCTATGGATTTAATGATTTTCGTCGTATCAATTATATTTGTTTACTGATCACCAAGGTAAATAATACTATGTATGGGAAGGGGAACAGTTCGTTTGGTTTCGAGATCTGACATGGATATATTGCAAAATAAATTTACGAAATGAAGAGTTAATGTTCAATGGAGCATTTTTCCTATAAATCTAAACAAAAGATAATCGAGCTACTAGAAATAGTAGAAGCGCCTTTAGATGATGTTCTCCCCAAATTTCAATGCCGCCGGAAGACTCAAAATCTTTGGAGGCGTCTCATATCTGAGCTTCGATAAGTTACACTTGAATGATATTTTGATATCAGTCTCTTAAGCTATGATCTATTAAATTGCCCTGACGATGCTCTGATGAAATTATTTTTGTATTTGTAGTGATGCAGATTACACGCCAAAGGGTGGCAATAAAGAACTAAGAGATTACATAGATTAAACTAAAGTTAGGATACTTTTCATATTAAAATCGAAAAATGTACTTTGTATTTGAGAAACAATAATGACATCATGATCGTTAAAGATTATACATATATAATATGTAAATATATACTAAGCTTTTAAGCACAAAAGCTTAAGCAGGGGGACATTTTTTACGTTAACGTGTTGTACTTATGAATACAGTAATTTTACATGATACTGTCTGATTTATCATTTTTCCTCAAAATATGCGAAACGGGAAAGAGATGTGCATGGTTTATGGAGAAAATCCCACAAAATAATATTTTGTCATTTAAAAAAAAATATTTCAATTTCTCATGTATGATATGTGTGCGTTTTAGGATGACATCCCTTTGAGTATACTTCTGCTAAGGAATTATGAAAAATCCAGCTATAAGTTTAGCAATAGATGTTTTCTAAATTCTGTCAAAACACCAGAGATTCTTAAATAACATTAATAGGTGACATAATCGGATCAGGTCAACTGTCTTACCCCTTAATATTTTAATCGAAAAATTAATTTTTAATCCAAAGACTATAAAATTTAAACTATGCTCAATTTGAACGATAAGACATACATTTCTGATTACATCTTCTAAATCAATTAAAAAACAAAGAGTATGAAAGAGATCGCCTGATTCTATAAAAAAATCATTTTTAGTTTTGTAAATATGTATATCCATGTCGAAAGAAAACCGAGTGCAATATTTTGGTGAATGAGGGGTTCTCGTACTGTTGATAAGTGTAGAAATTTAAACCTCTGCTTTTATTTAAAAAATTTGTAAATAGTCCAAACCGGTCCAGATATCAGATTTGTTTATCCAATCTCTGTGAAATACATTTTTAAAAAAAATTACATTAAAATGTATCTAGATATTGATTCTTACTCACCTTTGGCTGTTTTGATGATAGATAAATAAAAAAATTAATGTTTTAAGGAAAGTTCAAACCCACTAAAACCAAATCTTAAAATCTATGAGATATTTGGTTTGAGATAGGTTAGATTTAATCTAATTACAAATAGGAGAGATGCTACATTCGACCAAACAAGAATCGTTGATGATAGACTCGACTAGATGCTTGGATTCTAGATGGTGGGCAAAGTATTGAAATTGGTCAAATTTTCCATGTCGTAGTCCTAATATTAGATAATAAACATTATTATCAAGTTTATGGGACCAAGTTCTTCGGGTTCCATGATAACAACCAATTGCTTAAGTGAGTATCAAATGTGTGGAATTGTTGCACGCATCGGACAGCAAACCACCATGACACTTTTAGAGACCTTCAATCCAGTTAGAATACAAACTCTACTCAACGAAACTGAAATGTTATTAAATATCAAATAGCATCACGTGACAGAATCTACTCATTATATGATCAAAAGAACTCGATATTAAACGCTCTGAGTAATCATTAAAAAGTATTTGAATATCGCCGAAAGCACTCTTGGACCCGATACAGTTTCACAATTACAATGTCAAGATTGATTTATCAATGTTCAAATATTTTTAACTTTTTATAATCATTGATTTTTTTTTCTATTATATAAACGTTAACATTTCAAAATACATGGAATTTTAAAAAATCTTCGAAGAGAAGTGATGTCGCTTGATTATCTTTTAATACAGAAGCATTATATTAAATCACTTTAATACGAAAGCTTAAGGGGTGCAGGATAATGGAGTTTAACAGAGATAAGTACATCGAAAAACCACAATATATGGTCAGAAATCGTGTGGTTGAGTAAACACTGGCTACTATGGCATAATTTAACTGACAAATATGTGTTAGTTTCTAATTCTTTATGACTTGTACCGGATTTTACATTCTAACTTGTCCACCGAGATTTTCAATCTTGTTCACTTATCGCGCGTGCGCCTCCTTTTAACATAAAATATATCACTTTATTTCTTTTTCGCAGTAATTGACCATTTTAACGATAATTATTTGTGCTTCAAGATTTAATTATCCGAACGTTAAGGTTAGATTCTTTGTTTTCTGTCATTATTTTTAATAATAATGTGCCATAAAAAGACGACGCGTGCGCATTGGGAACACGATTGAAAATCATGGTTGACACGTTTGAATATAAAATCCGGTAATAATACTCCAACCAAACTATCCCAAAACCACGTTAATTTTGTGTTCATTGAAAAATCGAATTCGGGAACCTTGACAACACAATCAATGTAATTCAGAGATGGTCAATTCTGTCGAAATCTTGCAAAATCTAAACAAGAACCAGGTTTGAACCAGGAATTTGTATGTAATCAAATTCATCTATGACATCACTCACATTGATAATCTAAATTGTAGTAAAAAAAAAACAATAATTCGTGATGAAAATTAGTTTTGAAACCATTACGGTGATAATTATCCGATTTCAGAAATTTAGAAGGCATTTTAATTCAAAGCTTAAGAAATAAGTCATATCGTTTCTTAAAGGTCGTGAATAATCTGTGGTTTTCTCTCCCAAACTAACTCTACAATTGTGGTTCATTCTGAACAGGCATCTTAAATTAAACCAATTGAATTAGGTGATTATCTTGCATTGTTTTACATTGAATGATTATCTGAGTTTGCATTTAAAAATTCATTAATTGCAATGATACATGGATTTTTTTACAATTTAATAAATTAACTAAAGTAATACATCAATCAATATTTATTCCCTCTCTATGTCATCTTTATCTATATATCTATGAAAGAATTGTTCTGATCAATTTATAAAATTAAAACAAATCGTTATGGTTACATCCTTAAGCCCTAGCCATCGTTAATTGTTTAGTTTTTTGAAAAAAATTCCGAAAAACATGATTGATGGGGACATCAAAAGAGAATAACTGTTTAGCGGTAAATATTATTCAAGTTAATTTATTAAATAATAAAAAATGCATTTATCATTTCAATTAGCGCTTTTTTAAATTCAAAACCCGGTAATATGTATATGCTCTCAGGTTAATTGCAATTCCGTCATTAATCGGGAGGGTTAAAAGAAACAGTGTAATAGGTTTTTTATTTTCTATTTAGGACGACCTACCCAGTGATTAAATCTAAACTAAATGAGCGTTAAGTGCACTTAATCGATAGTTTCATAGGTGCTGTTAAGCGGCTGCGTATGCCCTAGTAAGATTTAGTTAATTCTAATGGGGTTGACCTTAAGTTAGGATAGACTTACAAACAAATAAACACTCAATGTAGTGCTAGTGCAGATTTACAGAATATTTTTTGACAGCTAATCTGTTTTAGCTTAACTACCTACCTTTATTCCCGTGGCAGCTCGTCGTCTGCGGTTTGTGTGTACAAACGGGTAGCCATTTTTTACAATTAACCGATCAAAATTTTATCGTGGTCTAACACCTGCTGGATCGATTATGTGGAGTTCGGCTCTTTCAAAATTGAAAGAACGATTATTTTTAGCTAGATCATTACCCTCACTCCATTATCGCGAATGCATGGAGCGTTCACATTATATGATTGACTTACCTATTGAAAGTCGTAAAAACAATATCTGGGCGTATTCTTAATGAGGACCGCCCGTCGGCTATAACCAATCGATTAAGTCGGATATTTTATCATTTTATCTGATTCTTGATCGAATCGTTTGAACATCGCGAACTTTTCAAACTGTTCTAATGGGAATATTGTTGAAGATCTTGAAGGCGTCAAGTCATGAGACCGAAGTGCCGAAAGTTTACATTGATTTTGAAGGTATCGAAAACTTTACCAGGCGTCAATCCTCAGGAAGCAGAAACAGAGTTATATAAAGAGTGTGTAAAGATTATGAACGAATCTCAAACAATTATGGAATCCCTTGAAAGCTATGGCCAAGGTGCCACTGAAGCTATTTCAAGGGTAATTCTTCTTGCAACTCACAGGCGTATAAGAACAGTGGAGACGCTGGGATACAAGAAGAGACCTGGAATACACTTCAACCTTTGATTGAAAAGTTGAAAAATCTGCGTGGCTTTAATGAAAAAATTAGTATTTATCTCATTCATTCAGCTCATATCGTCCCAAAAATAGCAACGGAACTCTGTAAATCAAAAGATCTTGTAAAAACAATCACAGAGAATCCAGGAATAACCGAAAAGTTCTCTCACTTACTTGATTCTTGTATTAGATTAGATGGAATTAAAGTAATTTACTTATTATTAGAACTCAACACCAGGAATTCAAAATGATCTTTCATATTACAAGCGTACGATCAATAGGGAGAAGCTTTCTATTGTAGTCAAATTTGATAATCTAGGATGATGATAAATTGGTCATTAACCGGCCGGATACCAACGTACTTACGACGTTCCTAGCATGGCCATCACCATATTTATCAACTTTTATTGGATCTTTGAATGAAAATTTTTTGGCAAAAAGTCAGCCATCTACTACTAGCATAACTGATTTTTTATCTACGTTAATCAAAATCTGCCGATCCATGTTGACTGAACCAAATCTATCCAATCAGTTTCGAGATCACGAAATGAAAGTTTTCGTCCTTCGGTTGATGGTAGGTTAATTTTTTATTCATTTTTGGTGTTTTCCATGTATCATTAGATTGTGATTCTGTACAACAAAGATTTCGATTCCATTATTTAAACAATAAATGTTAAAATACTTTTGCATTGATACTTTTTTAAGTCCGAAACAAACGCTTGTTTAAAAAAGTTGGCCTATTCTTTTACTTTTAAGTTCATATATATATATCAATGATATGTTTACATATTTAAAATCGAAGTAATCGAAATGCCAAATCCAAAAATTTGTTTGGAAATACAATATTTAAGATTGTTAACGGTGAATATTTGAGGTTTATGAAAATTTCAGATTCAAACATGCTTTTATCGTCCATTTTCTAATTTTAAATGAGATTGTTTCGTATTGACAATTTATTTGGAAGTGATTCTTTCTTCATTAATTCTTAATACTTTTTTATGAACATCATGTTATTATTTTAACGATAAAACTTCCTGGTTTGTTTTTGAATGATTATTTAAACCATAATCGGTTAATTCGATTTTTATAAATTTTTCAAATTTTGCATTATTTTCACCACGAAATAACGTTTAATAGTCAGACTTGATTCTATAAAATGGTGTTTATTGCTTCAAATAGAAACCTTGTTTTCTTTTATTGTGCTGAAATTCCACTGCGAATATGATTGTCTAATTCCCATATATTGGTCCTGATTTAATATTATATACGAACTTTTATGATGATTTCATTGTTAAATTAAAAAATTATCTGAAAAAGCTCAAGAACGAAACTTAAATAAACGTTGACATGCTGCTAAATTTCTATAAAAAAAATAGAATTCCTGTATTATTTAACATAAAACTGAGTTTATAGTTTAATATTTACTCTCTTCTATATGTGCCTTTATTGCCTCAAAACGAATCATATATTTGAGCATCGAATAGACAGTTTACTCAATGTGGAATGTTTTACTTCATTATAAATTTGCCTCTTTTAAAAAATTCCATTTTGTCAGATATTTATTTGAGGTGGCTTTGAATAGGATTGACCAATGACTAACAGTATTTCAAATCCTTTTTTATTTATTTAATTTTTCACGTATCACTGAGATATTTTGTCGCTTGTAAACTTTAAATGTTCAAAATGAAATGACCTGGATTTCTCTTCTCGTCGTGCTTGTCCGATCCGCCTTCCAAAGTGTTCCATTATTTAGAGGATTTCTCGACAAAATGGTTGCTGCTTTGTGTCCTTCGAATAATGTAATATCTTATTCTATTTTAAGTGATCCATTTAATTGATTGATAAAGGGATTTTTAATTTACTAGAAAATTCTCTTGTTTATGATTCAATTTCATCAAGTTAGTCACTCATTCAATAACTCCGTTAATTAACCTTTATTTTGTTCACGTATAAAATTTAAATAATGATTGATTATATATTTAACACAAAGGTTGGCCTAATTGTTTTATTCGATCATCTAGATGATATGGGAGCCTTCAAGAATTCCTCTTCCATTGATGTATATTTTTGAATGATTAAGATTAAGCAATGCATCAAAGTTATAAAAGATTTTCAAGGGTGCGATAACGCCGGTCTATTAAACACCCTGAAGTATTTTTATTACTTATTCAGGTATAACACCAAGCATCTAAACGACCCAACAACTCCAAAGTCAATAAAAGATATGCTGGAGGCTTGATACAATCTTGGAATTAATTATACGAAAGTTTTTTTGTTTAATCTCAAAAAGTTATCATTTTTCGTCGTTTATGACACAAAATTTTCAAAACGATGATCTTAGTCAATATGATTCGAAGAAATTTTATCTTTGTTGTTTACAGTGATATTTATTGCAGTTTTACCAGTCCCAAAACAAAACACCATTTGTTTTTAGTCAAATCAACAAATTAAAAAATGGTGCATCGATAACACTTCTTACTTTGTGGTTTGTTAATCGATATTTTGAATCAAATACCGGCTTTTACCTTGTGCAAATGCAATTCAGATTTACCAGCTGGAATTTTTGTCTGACATGGAAGGAAAGGTTGTATATGATTTTACCATGTTTAAAAGAACGCAAATCCCTGGTCTTCAGAATACTTATGATAAATTTCTAGCGCAACTCTACCCGGTGGGGTGAGATTCTCGCATGGCTATTTATTCGATCGGAAACAAAGAATGACATTCAATTTTGCATTATTTTCAAATCAATTAGAGGAACTGATAAATGTTTTTCTCTCCTTTGAAAACCTCGCAGTTCGAAAACAGAAAATTTTATGTATTCAAATTATTTGTATATCCTTGATCAGAAAATATGCAAGATCGCTTATTAGATATTTTTCAATGAATTTTATCCTGCACATTTGGGAGATAGAGGACAGTCAGGCAATCTTGACTTAAGCGTAGCTTAATAAAAGTTCTTGCTTTGAATGCGTCGGTAAAAATATGGGTTCCGTTGTATGCTCATTTCATTCATTGCCACTTTTTAGAAATTTGCGAATGGTGTTCAGTGTACATTCTCGAATTTCAATAACAGATCAAAGACGCGCCATTAAGCGTTGCATCGGCCGTTCAACCTTTCTCAACCAGCTCACCTAGCTCTTCAAGCTTGGTTGAATCGGGCTTAAGTACGGAATAGTTTACCGTTTTTGGATTAATCGAAGTCATTTTTTTAAATCAAACCTTAATATTCATCGATATTTCTAAGCTAGCAGGTTTTAATATATTATAACAGCTTTTGCATGTTTATTTTTTGTGAAGTCCAGCCATTGTTTTCACCTTTAACACTGGATAGGCTTATTAATTGGTCACCACGATATGCCGATTTTTGTTTTTACGCTTATTTGATTTTTTTGTACTTAATAAGATAAATTTGACAATTTTTTATCACTTATTTTAAAATAAGTTTACCATCGATTTATTAACAGCATATTTAGGGTTAATGCTTGATGCAAGCTTGATGGAACTCAGAATTTATGATTTGGTTCTATAAATTCAACATAAGTGACTGTTGAATTTTTGCAGATTTTGCAATTTCTGCCAAAGTTTTTTCTTTGTTGTGGTCAAATAATCAAAGGTTCTCTACGAAAATCGGTCATATACAAGCACGAATTCAGATGCTTGGTATGCAGAACGCTTGCATCCATTTTCAAGTGCACATTCTAGGAATACTCCAAACTAAGCTTATAAAAAATAAGAATGCTATTTGGGCACCGCTGTAAAGGCATTCATTTACAGAGTTTTCTGACGAATTAGTTAGAGGTCGGAAACCGTCCGACATTGGTTGACTGGAAGATTTTCATTCGAGATATTTTCATAGATTATGTTTTAAATCATTCCTCTCAAATTGGTGGCCGTGGTATTGTCGTCTAGGTTGAAGACTCGCTATTATGCTGCCTACAATACGGCTGGGTTGTATATTAGCGAATCAAGATCTCTGTATTTAATAAGGTATGAGGACTACTTAAACAGTATTCATAGAGCTAACTACTATTAGGGATCAAGTTTAATACGCTGCCCCCCCCCCTAACAGGTTAATTGAAATAATGATTAATCAACAAACTTTAAACCGTTCTCATCATATGATATACCTAAAATAATCTCCCTATTTAATAAACTCAAAATTTCAAATAAAATGAACCTTTAAGGTAACATAATAACTACAACGAGACATAAGTAATTTTATTTATGGAATAACTCTTAAATTTCCTTCACATATTTTACTTATACGGAAACGCCATCTATTATTTGGTGGAACGTGGGTTTCTCGCGTTGCCAGAGATATGCGCAAAATGTGAGAATTCAAACATCAGACTCAATTGCGAAGCTTCGAGACATACGCTCAAACTATGTAGATATCGTCGGGCATCCACGGTGAGACATTTTTCAACAAAAATTGATTGAACCAAAATCGAGTCCAGTAGAGTGTCTTTTTCTGGCTTGTTGAATCAAAATGCAAGCAAATCAAAATATTCCCAATCATCCAAACTCCACTGTCATTGCCTACAAGAAAATCAGCAGAAAATTGATAACCTAGATTTTATTGATTTGCGAACCGTAGATATGACATTTTATATAGTCATCCAACTGTTAACCACAGTCAAACTTTCAAGGATCCATTTAAAGGTGCCCACGCAGATACCAATGGAGGTACCTGGAATGCATTTAAATACCAAATTCCTTCAAGAAACAGGACCGTCTTATAGGAAGAAGATGGAAACGTGGTTGAAAATCGCACGTGTGACCATATCGGCAAATTTTAATCGAGGTGAAAGAATTCTGTGGATCTATGGCCAGGATTCCATAGAGCCCCACAAAAGGTTATTTATTGTTTTTTAATCTCACGTTTTTGTAATAAAGTATTTAAATTTCAAGATATTGGCTAGTCAGTAATAATTTTAAAGCAAAGTGATTTCATTAGATCAATTATTAATCGAACGTGTTTAAATATAATTCACTTTGATTAAAGTTAGGGGCAGCATATTAAACTTTAACCAACATCAGAAAAATACGGCTGCACTTAAGCAAAGAAGAAGAAACGTTTCTGCTGGATCAATAATTGTTACAGAGGGGTGGGGAGGCTTAAATGGTTTGGAAAATGAATATGTGCTAGAAGTGGTTGTTGACGAGGTTTTCAACACTCATAGGGACCCCACTCAACGAATAGTTGCAACGTATGGAGCTTGCAAGAGTTTCATTGATCTAAATAAAACTAAGAAAAGAGAAATGACGTTCTCATATTTTTGAGAGTATATTTTTATAAAAAACCTTCAAATCACTATTCGTTAGTGTCATAACAATATTTATAATTAAAACAATTATTTTTTACACTTAAGAAAGTTTCTAAACCATTTTACTGGCATTGAAATTCCAAAAATATCACAGTAAATATGAATGCAATACACTTGATGCCAAATAATAATCAAATATACTACAAATAATGAATGATAATAAAAATATTTGCAAATATGACGTGAATAATACACAATATGGTTCACTATTCAGTACTTTAACTGTTGGATCGTTGGCAAAAACTGAAAACAAAATGGAGTTGCACATTTGTAGATATAGGGAGCTGTTACACTTGGTTATAATGACTTGTTGATAACATTAAAACATTCGAGGGTGTGCTGAAACTTCGTTCTATTGCGTGCGGTAAATCATTTAGAAATGGAAGAATGTGATTCTATAATGTACTTACATGTAATAGATGATAATGTACGGATTTTTGCATTGATAAATACACTTTGTAAAATTTAACAAATTAACTTAAAAATTAATATAATAAATTTTTATTCACTTCCGATAGTCTCTTCTATCATGTTTTGAAAAAAAAATCAGAAAAAAACCACATCAATAAGGATGGCTGAGCCCTTACGGAAGTCATACCAACAAATTTATCGAATTATAAACCTCTTTCCGAAATACCTGAATGAAGATAAGGTATTCATTAACCTGGTGATCAGTTGCGCGCGCATCAGAATCAAAAGATTAAGCACTAATCACATGTTTATATTAAAGATTAAGTACTTTTTATCACGCTGGGTTTTTACGCTAAATTGACTTTTTTAAAATTCAACTTTTTCGATGAAAAATTATGAAAAAATGTAATATAAAATCTTATGAAGAGTTTTTAGTTTTCTATTATTTTGGTTTTTAGGAACCATCTTACATAAACACAGGTGTCGATATTAACTATCAGAATATTCTCCTGTAATGGTTGCTGGACCGGTAACCATCAACCTCTTGATCAGCTTCACGTGTCTAAAATCATATAAATGGCGGGTGTTCGATTTTATTAAATGATTTTAAATGAGGAAGAAACTATGGCATTTTTAAAACAAACTGGGCTAATTATTGAATCAGAAATAGCCAATCTTAAGTGATTTCTCTGCAGAAATATACACTGTGTGCAACCCATAACAGGTTTTTATGACTATAAGAGGAATAGAAATATATCGAGAGATAAGGCCTTATCTTTTACACAGAAAAAGCAAAATATCATAAAAATTTCGGCTTTGAGATGCATGTCATTCCATACCTTTTTGTTTCCCAGAAAAACTGGATTTCTAAGCTACTTTGATGGTAAGGGTAGAGCAAATTGCAAATTATCACCGGATAAAATCCTTCAAATAATTTTCCACTGGGCTTCGCAAAGAAAGGCGACAGATTCGGTTGAACTTCTTGATATATCGTTGCCAATTATTGTTGATTGGAATAATCACTGCGGAAATGTGTGTTTAAATTCGAATACTATGCATTTTATTCAAAGGAAACTTAGGGATGGAAACGGAACAAGAGTTGATGGACAAACCCCCAACGTCGTTATTCAAATTGATGAATGTCTACTTCGTGGGCAGAGGATGTTGAATAGAGGAAGACTATTGCAAGGAAATGAAAACATTGATCAAGGAGATAGGGCTGAATGGAACCGTTTAAATACTGATCAAAGGAGGCATCCCAACAGGAATTATGGAATGAGGATTATGGGGCCTTGGATATTCTGAGTTGTAGAATGTCATAAAAATAACGACGATTCTCATACAAGTGGAGAGGTTCGATTATTCAAGGTTGAGCGAAAGAATAAAAATACTCTCCTGCCAATAATTCGTGACAATGTTTCAGCTGGATCGATGGTATGGAGTGACGAATGGGCACCTTACCGTTCGATCGGAGGTGGGAACGATGGAATTTTGCACGAATCGGTCAATCATTCAGCCGCGTACACTTCAATTGACGGTGTTCACACCCAGAATATTGAACGTGTATGGTCAAGTTTAAACAATCCTATACTTCGCTCGATGAAAAACACATCAAAGGAATTATTAGAAAGTCATCTACACGAATTTATGTGGCGGAGTAGGTCAAATTGAAATATTTACGACACTTTTACAAAATTAATAAGAGAAGCAGCAAATCAACATCCAATCGAATTCTAATCATTTGGTTCGTCATTTTTATATTTAAATGAGTTCTTATTTGCGATAATTTTTATGCTGTTCGCCATAGTGATGACCAGGTATATGATAATGGCTAGCCGCTCTGTCATGGAGTAAAATGGCTAAATTTAATTTCGATTCTACTGTTTTCTACATCCCTTCCACTTAGAATCACCTCATATATCGGGTTTAAGAAAGGAAAATAAGATTGTAAATAACAAATTCCGATTCTCTTCGGGGTAAAACTGCGAAATTGTTGAGGCTTGTGAAATGTTAATTTGTATGATTGCAACCCTCCGAGTATTCACCAGATTGTCTTGTTCGTTGTGTAAAAAAATTTATTCGGTATATCGAAGAGAAACGTTCTCGCTTATTTGATGGGTTGTTTCTTTGTACACTGCTCCATATTTTTCATCACGCAACAAACAGATATTCTTAGACCTTATGATTGGTACTGCAAGAAGCGATATAGTGCTAATTGGTGATCGACCCCTTTTTTCGATTGTGTAAAATCATGCCGAAACAAGACTGTGATGGTTAATATCGCCAGCTGAGTTTCTATGTAAGATGGATCCTAAAAATCAAAATTATTGAAAACTAAAAATTATTCACAATTTTTTATATTGATCATAATTTTTTCGCCGACAAAATTGAATTTCAAAAAAGTCAATTTAGCGTAAAAACCCAGGGCGATAAAAAGTCGTTAATCTTTAATATAAACATGTGATTAGTTCTTAATCTTTTGATTCCGATGCGCGCGCAACTGATCACCAGGTTAATGATTACCGAAGATAACATCGAGAGGGAATAAAAATTTAATTCATTAAATTTTCAGTTTATTAGATGCTTTAAAATGTATTTGTCATTGCAATCTGTCCATTTTCAATATAAACCCCCTATAATTAATTAATAATTTTAACAAATATCACTATTTTGATTATGATGATCGTTATGGATGTTAACAAGTTTTCAAAATAAAAATATAGTTGCTTTTTGAACATTAAATCTTTTACTTTCCGCGCAAGTCCAAAATAGACGTAAAAGAAAATCACGGTGTATGTTAAAGAATACAAAATTCGGTAGAATGCCTTTCTGTCATTTTATTCAATAAAAAACAGAGGATACTCGGTGAAAAAATTAAACCTTTTATTGAAACCATTAACCCTTGAAATGGGTGCTTCATAACAAAGCCAGGAACGCCAGATTTAGTCGATGAGTGATCTAGATGAACGAATTTGTTTTTGATCTTCATTATAAACGTGGAAGAGATGACACAAACACGGATGCTTTATCTAGGGTGGTGATTTTAACGAAGTTAGCTCGATCGTATCATTGGCTGATATAAGGAAAACTGAAGAATATGATACAGTCTTAAGTAAACTCAGATTCAATAAGAAACTGTAATGAAGTTGATATTGATAAATGTTCGTGGTTGAATAAGTACAATAAGATGAGACATCAAATAGAGTAACTTAATAGAGTGTCATTTCGATTGTAACCTTGGGCCCGAGATCTTCTCTAAACAACCGTATTTTCGTAAAATCTATTTGAATCGCAAATTCGTAGAACACTGTTATGATATATCCGATTTAACCACTTTTCGTATGAAAAAAAACATTTGACAAAGTCAAAAAGATTGGTTATTGGCCCAATATAAGGAAAGAAACTCAACATTATTGCATAAAATGTTCGGAGTGTTAAGATGCTTCCCTAAATCTTGAAAACTCGGGTGATACCTATTTCTATAGTAAACCAGTGGGACACTAGATCGACTGATAGCCTAGAATTGCCAGCCCGTTGAAAAATAAGACCTCAGATTGAATAATTGAACCGTTTATTACGAAGTTGAACATCTTAGGGATGCTCGAGTCATTCTATCTGATCATGAAGCCAATTTCGAATCGTTGATATTCAAAAGACTATTCGAGGATTTTAGTATAAAGAAAATACATACGACACCATATCACCCACAGATAAATGGATTAGTTGAGAGAGCAAATCGTACAATTTTAACAAGCCGACAGAAGATTTGTGATAACACGCTGAATTCGAAATCCTTAATTCCAATTATCGCATACTCTTATAATACAAGACATTCATAATCAAAGTATTCACCCCATTAGGCAATTCTAAGCAGGGGGTCCCTTAACCTATTTCTTTCAGGGTAGAACTAACAAAGTAAATGATGAAATGATCAACTTTTTGGTAAAAGGATAGATCTTGCTATAATAAGGGACAGTATTGAAGTTGATTTTGCAGAGTCATTGTGGCATCTAAAGCATTATTTAGACCAATACAAAGACAAATATTCAGGATCCAACACCAGTCAAAGGGTGTACAATAGATTCCTACAAAAAACAAGATTTTATATTGTTGGGAAAGGGGATGGAATGTCGTGCGTATTGAAGATAAGGTCACAGAAATTCAAAATCAGATCAGTGGTAAAATGGCACCGGTGTGTGTTGATAGGATCAAACCAGATATAAAAAGCGAAATTATAAAACAGGGTGTATTTCAAAAGGGAATGCCACTTGATACAGAAATATAGCACGAGATGGGAAATTGGAAACCAGTCGAAATGGAATGTGACCAGGAAAATGAACCACCAGGCCAATTGAAACGCCATAAGAGTTAATGTCAAAATTCACTCAAAATATCGAGACACGTATATTGACTCACCTCATCAGTCAAGAGGATTGTAATAGATGATTATATACCCCAACGTGAATGAGCATGGCTTTAGTTAGCTGGCATAGATTAGCTGTTTACAAATAGGATCAATTGAGAAAATTTTGATTGAAATCTATATTTTGACAATTAGATAAATACTCTGTCTTTAAACATCGGTTCACAGTTATATCAACCTTTGCATTTAATTTGAATTGATATTTTTACTCCTTTTATCTAGATTTTCTTTTGTATATCGTTTCAGGTTCTTTTAATGATTTTTGATGGACTGAAAATTATTTGGGAATCCATTGGCAGCATGTTTACCAGAACCCAGAGATTAACGTAACTTAAAATTAAATTAGTCTATTGATTGATATTAAGATGATTTCAACACGAGCAATTGTGGGCGGGCGAGTAGTCCAATGATTGAACTGTAAAACTCAAAAATGCACTCATCAAATTACGGCAACAACGAGATAAATGTTTCACTTATTCCATTTTGAGATTTCTCGCGTCTACCATAAACGCACATTCAACATGTTTTTTACCCAAAACTAATCATTTTTGACGTTCTTTTGGGATGACTTCTTCATACTTTACCTAGTAGCAAGTGTAAAGCTTTATCCAAACTCTGTCAGTTGATACCTCTACAAGACTATCAATTGACATTTTTGGTATGAATAAACCATAAAAGAGAATAAAGCATGTATTTAAATACAAAAAATAATACAGGTTCATTGACATATAATTGATGTGTTTTATCCCCTCGAGTATATGTTGAGCACTAAGAATAAAACGTGTAGGAACACGATAGAATCAAAGTTATCGGTGCTTATAACTTTTTTTGAAAATTTGACAATTGATAACAGTTAATATCGTTCTATTAGTTGTGAAAGGGCAAATATAAAATAAATATCTAACTAAATAAACATAGATTAAAAAGTCAACTCTACTTTGTTTCTCCATCATCGAAATTTTTCGTCACTAATATCATAACTGAAGAACAATTTCGGTGGTCAGCAATCGGATCAATGGCAGGAATGTCACGTTTAAAGCTAAATACTGAATAAAATCTGACAATCTGCCATTCTTCGACGCTAAGCGACTTAAAATCAAACAAAACATTACCAATGGCATATCATTAATATGGAGCTTTCCGCGTTTCAAATATGAGGTGAGATGAGAATAGTTAAGCTTTTTAAACGTATCATTCGTTGATATTTGAACCAAATCAGAAGTTGTAAAAACCTATATTACAGATGTAATTACTTTCAAAGCTTTCATGCTAGTCAGCATCTTGTAGTTAGATGAAAAGTTGGAAAGGAAAAAATTCTGTAACGGCTCCCACTTCACGCATCGCATATTGTACTTTTTAAGCATTCTGATATTGCTTATATTTACTCGCAAAGCAGTGGAAAATAAATTAAAAATTCTGGACAATCTACAAAATCTTCAAGCTTGAAATGATATACATCTCCAAAAAGTTTATTTTTGAACTCTCTCATTTCCAGCTTAAATATTTCGTTTTCAAGTTTACCAAATCCTTTTTTCAGAAAATGTCGACTATTAAACACAACACTTAAATACAGTATTTCGCATGAATTTGGAATAATACCAAAGAATATACCGCCTCTTCTCAAATGGCTGCATGCGTTATGTAGCATCATGCTGGCTTTCTCAAAACTTTCGAAAGAATAATGCAAAGCAAATTGACAGCTAGTAGCATCAACCACCTTAGATTTCAATTCTTCCCGTAACCACAAGTTTTCCTATCACTAATAATATCTTACAACCCCGCAGTCTGAAACGTACAGGCTCAATGTCATATACCTGTGCATGTTCATTTCTTCAAAACGGGTACGAAATTCATTTATCGAATCTGGTGAAATGTCTATATCATGAGTAAAACACCGGCTGCGATTAGGTGATCAACTTGAGACTTCTTCCATTTTATCAAATCACCACCTCTACCACAACAGAGGTCAAAAACTGTCACAGGTCTAGATAAATAAAATATGAACCTATTCTTTCTCCGAACATCGTTGACGACACTCTCTATCAACAAATTCTTGCAAAAGTTATTGAACGTCCGAAGTTCGAAGCATGCACTCTTGGGTCTGTTGATCTTTAGCGCTGCGGAGCTCTTTGAAACTTTGTTGTAGTGCCGAGAAACAGTTTCATCCATCACTTTCCTCCTTGTAATATGAAGTATCTAATCTTTACGCAGGCGTGAATTATTTTGGATAAATTCCGAATGGGCAAAAGTATTTGTGACTTTGGCCTACGCATATTATCAGATTAATTTGAATCGCCTATATTTTATAATTACACCAAAATTGATGGAAAAATTCATTTAGACGGGATCTGTAAACCAAACGTTCTTGATTACGTTTACGAGGTAATTTTGGCATTGTAATCAATCGGAGTGTTTACCATTTGGTGGTTATCACACGATTTGGCAGCTTCTGATTCCAATCAAATGCATATAACCAGAGTGTCTAGATTTTAGATTCAAGGTCTATAAATATTATAGACATATTATTAACTTGGAATAGATCCAAAATTATTTGATGAATTCGAAAAGGTGGTTGGTTTTGAATGAGTTCCGGTGTTTAAAAATTTTATTGCGGTTATTTTTCATTCCACATGGAATATACAGTCAAGATCACAGATTAGTGTGTCGTGACATTAATTTCTGACACTGGATAAAAATTAAAGATTACATGCATTTTTGAAGAATGTTTCTGGTTATTCAAACTCAATGTGCAAATGAATTTTGTATACTTGAAATTTTTCCTGAGTATTCTATAGCTAATTTTATAAATTATTTTATTGGGCTTTGATTGAAAATGACCCGATAATACTCATAAAAAAATGAATTTAGTCTTTAATTTTTATCAAAGGTCAAGAGTTAATGACACCACCCACTAATTTATGAGCCACAGTAAACTAAAATTCCTTTAAAAACGTACATTATCTCATTTTTTGTCGGATTTCTCGAAGAATTAGATCATGTTGGTGGGGATAGGTTAATTACAAGATAAAAATAGCTTCATGGCAAGTTGTCACTTATGGAGAAATATTGACTTTTGTCTGAGTACTTTCACTGTAACATGAAGATTTATATTAAAGTCTGAAAATTTCTGTTTGAAATTAATGAAGTTAAAATTCAAAAATGATTTCATCAAGACATCGAATATATATTTTAGATACTTGAAGAAAAAACCAGAAAACTGGATGTCAAAATGATCATTTGGATTCCATGACGATACATAACATCAAATACATAGAACGACAGTACAAAGGATTTGATTAACAAGTTGTTAACTTTTTAAATATTAATGCAATTTTTAAGTGTGGTATCAATATTTATTTTTTCAAAACATTGAGAGCATCTCTACTTTGTTTTATATTGTTTTCTAAATATCTCAATACAAAATATTTTTCATAGATAGAAGTTAAATTTTTTAGAATTAAGTAGCCGACAAATCTCATTTATCAAGAGCCTAGGAGGAAACAATCTTCATGCTTGTGATGGCTGTATATCCAACAAAGAAAAGACACGGTCTGGATTTACTTATTCGCGTTGTCTTAAGTATCAAAGCGTGGATTGTCTGTGTAGATCTAGGACGAATCGAGGAGAATTTATTTCACAGAAGAAGGAATAAAATCATGGCCCAAATCCTAACCAAGTTAATGCTCGTGAAGTGCTTAACCATGCAAAGAAAGATGCGAGAATTTTCTAACTTTCTACTCAACAGATAGTTTCATCGATTGCAATTGGTATAAATCAATCTACTACCTCAGCATTGCCAGCACTTCCTTCAATGAATCGTCTTGTTCAATGGACACTTAGGGATGCAATCACTCCTTTGTCTCGTCGTAATTCTTTTGCATCAATTGTTCTTACTCTTGAATGTACGCTTAGCCATATGAGTGAACAATTTTTACTATATTTCAGTGGTGAAGTTGAAAATAGAATATTGATATTTTCAACGAACAACAACTTAGAACTCTTAAGATCAAGTGATTGCTGGTATTGTGAAAAAAATTTCAAAGCTGCCTCATCACCGTTTTCTCAACTCTATACGATACATTGCAAAATAAACAATACAGTTATTCCGATAGTTTATGGGTTATTACCTGCCAAGTTTGAATCCATATACACCCCGTTTTTTACTGCAATTAGTAACCTAAAACCTGATCTTTCTCCTGCTACTATTTTGCTCGATGTTGAAACAAGTTCACACTATGCCCTCAGACGCGTTTTTCCTCAGACCATAATTAAAGGATGTTACTATAAACTTTGGCAAAGTTTATGGTGTAAAATTTAACGAATCCGCCAATTTTGAGTAGATATAAAGAAGATGGGGACTTTGTGATAACGGCTAAAATGATATTGGGTATATGTTTCGTGCCTATTACAGATATTTGCTTTGCTTTTGAGAAATTACTTTTTAGTAATTTCTCTGTTAATGATGCGGAAATTTTGAATTGTCTGAGCGACTATTCCCAAGATTTCTATATTGACCGAATTTTACGATTAAACATCAGAAGAGCCCCTTTATTTCCACACTCTTTATGGAACTGTCACGATCCACTATTAGCAACAATCGTAGAACTAACATTTCGGTTGAAGGGTGGCTAATTGATTCTCTAGATTTATCAACTGCCATGATCCAGATATGTTTAAATTCATTGAATTATTAAAATCAAGTCAAAACTTAACGAAATTAAAATAACCCAATTACAAAGTGGAATGGTTGCTTTAGTAGAATCCAATAGATACAAAGATCATAATCAAAGGCTCGCTAATATTGTGAACACGTATAGAAGAGAGAACAATTTTGATGACAACAAAAATCCCAAAATTCCGTGTTGGGCATGTTTGGAGGATGTAAAAAATCAATAAAATACAACAAGACCGTCATGTTGCCTATTCTTCACAATAATTAACACATTTCTCACACATTTGGAAGATAAATACACCCGATTATACTAAAATTTATGCAATACAATATCTAAATATTAGGGCATCTTCGTGAAAAAATGTATTTTTCTATAGATTCCACGTATTTTGACGGTAAAATAATAACATGCATTTTCCTCGATAATATTATGCATTATTTCCAAATATTACAATTATTTTTGTAGGACTCTTCATCGAACGACAGGAAGGGATAGGGCTTATCCGAAATCTAGCTGCGGGTTTTTCTGTCTAATGTGCAACAGTATATTATCAAAATATTCGGCGCTACTTCCCACATATCTTATTATAAGGCCAATCATACATATCTCTCCATAGATATTCTCTAAAATATGTTTGTAGCAACTCCTGATTACCTGTTTTTGCGTTAATAAATCCTATTTGTGAAATTTTAAAAATTAATTAAATATGTTATTCTATTCCCGCAGTCGCTTCTTTCATGTTTTGAGGAAAAAAGATTTTAAGACAAAACCACATCATTAAGGATGGCTGAGGTTTATAGGGGAATAACTAACTATTAATCTAAAATACGGTATAAATCACAAGCTAGCCTAGACCCGCTTTTCACTATCCAGGGGATGACCAGTACCCTGAAAGCAAGCTCTTCGGGAGCGCCCCACGCAGAGCTGCGAGTGTGGATAGTCCACTCGCTCTCCCGAACCAGATTACCGGAAATCTCAAGAAGAGAGCCCCTTAACCCTCTGCGGGAGGTGCTAAGTTCCCACTCGTCACCGTCACGGGAGAGAACGAATTCATTCCATCGTTCTCCAGAGACTCCGTCAGCTCTGGAGGGGGCGCATCGAACGAGGAGGCCAAAAGCGTCTCACCTCTAAGGGCGGTGGGGGCATATGTATGTCATGCTAGGACATACCCCAGACGGAGATTGACCGCCAGCAGGCTCAGGATTCATGATTATTGCCTAGGCACTTAACCTAACCTTTGCAAATGCGGGCAGCTTTAAGTGTAGTTTAAACTGAAAACAGAACAGTTTTATATGAAAAATGACTTTAACAATTGAATTACACACAGTATTTGCATATTTAAAGATTTACGTACCCGAGTGAATTTTATGCGTTTTTAACGGTTAGGCGCTTTTTAGGAGTTCCATTCCAACTTCGAAATCTTTTTATCACATTTTATTGAACTTACTCTCTTGGTTTGTCCTGAAATCTTTTAATCAATATTTAACCCACTTCGCGTTAGGCTAGATGCTTGAAACTTGGCACAAAGGTTTCAGGGTCGATGACAATTGGTGATCATGAAAAATCATTAGAAATTAACATTTAAATAAATTAAGAAAAGTTAGTACCTGCTAAATTAACAGTGAATGTGGGTGGTATAAAGAAACAATTGACAAGGTGGGATTGGAGATATTGCCCCATAACAAAATATGGCATTGGATAGAAGTCAGGATACAGAAATATGAGCTAAACTCAAAATTAAATAAAACGTGGTTTTAAAATTTCAAAAAATTTTAAACGCGTATAATTTTTATTTGAATTGCGTGTTTCTTGTTTATTGAAAATTAAAAAAATCGCAAATCTCCGGGCGCATCCCTAATCACGCACTGAACTTGATGGTGAATGGCCATTTTCCATTGCAAAAAGACGATGTTAAGAAGTTTATGAACTCTGGATGCCACTGTGGGGAAAAATGGTCAATTCGAACATGAAAACGTTTGCTTTTTCAAGGAAAGCACATGATTAATCTTTGATGATATTAGGCCACTATCTAATATATTTGAAAAAAACAGAGCACCATCTGTTGTTTGCAGCCCAGGTACTCTCTGAGGTAGAGAGCCCAAAAGACATTCTTGTAGCCTCTAGCTCGAATGTCAGCAATGTAGGCTTATCATTTACCTAGCGTGCCATGTAGAAGTTTGCATCATAAACGAAATGTTCTGTGATTGCCGGAAATTACACAACCAGCACATTAACAAACCAGTCAGAAACATTTTCAGGAACCACGTATCATTGTTGTTGCCTATCCGATCACTTATCACCAAGTGATTATGGAATCGTCTAACATGGGCATTACGGTGATTGCAATCTGCAACAAAAATGGTAAAATTAATAATATCGATATAGTTATTCCTTGCAATAATCACGGCGTTTGCTCACCCGTGAAGTTTGGCGGTTTCAGGGTATCATTGATCCTAAAACTCAATGGAATGTGATGATAAACATCTTCCAGAGAAAGCAAATAGCATAAGAGAAAACAGACGAGCAAGTCACACTTGTACCTCATGTTATAGAAACTAAGGCATTCCATTAGCTGGTGACCACCCGCGCTCGCAAGGGATTAAAAATTGTTGAAATTAAATTTTACAAATCAATTTTTAATGAAGTTGAGTTTCAAAATTTTCTTAAGCGTCTTGGTTGAATTATTTACTCGTCGATTATCACAAAAAGGGGGTCTATTGTGCAGAGAATTAAGTTTCGCAGCGATGTGGCAGGATTTATTTAATCCCTAAGGAGGCGAAATATTTCAATTATCAATATCCTGCAATGTATAGCACGCAAGACAAGACTAGTGCCTTGCACTAAGGGATTTCTCTTATGCTATCTGATTTAAGGGGGCAATCACATTCAAAATTATCAACGCAAAGCTTTATCCAAATAATTATTTTTGGATTTGCCAACGATCAAAAAATCATTCGATTTCGTTCCACGATATTTCGGAGACTTCTTTGGTTGACTGTCTCAACCATTGATTGGAGTTGGTTTGAAATACTGCCAATTACGTCTAGGAATAGAAAACCTGGGGAAGTTTTTAAACAACAATATAACTGTGAAACATGTTCAGCAGTAGTCCAAATTTGCCTAGATATTGCTAAGGGGAAGAAGAAAATACAACTAGGATGCATTTTGGCAGACGATGAAAACATAACCCATGCAGACCTAGAGGAATTTGAGGACATGAACCTTGATCAAGACAATAATCACAACCGAAATAATAGTAGAAGGATTGAGAGATTGTTGATTTTTAGTATAGAGGAATGCTAAACGCATCCTGATGGGGCCTATATCTCTAGAAAGGTGTGACTATTTCATGTAGAGCAGTGATGGACAACCTTTTGAGATGAGAGCCACAATTCGAATTCCGAAAGCCTTTTGGGGCCAAACGACTGATGCGCACTGTAATACTGTCTTTAAATCAATCACAGCGTCATGAAAAAATGTGAATGGAATATAACTGTTCGGGTTTCGCATTGATCTTCGCGGGCCTGACGTTGGGTACCAATGATGTAGAGTGACGGAATGATGAAGCACTCACTCCACTATTCAAAGATAATATTTCCGAGGGTTTCACTTTATGAACTGATAAATGGCTCCCCTTCGAAGAATCGAGGATAAAACTTAGATCACGAAAGTGTAAGCAATAGCGAACATTTTTTCTCACCAGATGGATCCATATGCAAAACATTGAAAGAGTATGGGAAAATTGAAAAATGTACATGAGGTGAGATCGTGGAATATGAAATGACCTCCTGGAATCCCATATTTATAAGTGTATGTGGAGATGAACTCATTAAAAATAGATGAACTTTTCAAAAATTGTAAAGATGAAGCAGCATGGCAACATCCAATTATATTTGGTACAAATCAATATATTAAATTTTATTGTCTTCAATTCGTGGTAAGAAAGGATTTAATATCAGCCATTTTTAATCCCAGGCGCACGCTGGTGGTCACCAGTTAATGGAATACCGGAATACAAATAAAAGGCTAAGGTTGATAAAAAAAAAATCTTTTTTTGGACTATCCTAAGGGTTTTGAAGAGAAGGGATCGACGGTTTAGGAAAATTCCTACCCTTAAATTTTGAGCCAAAAAGTGCAGCTGTGGGAAAGGATCGGGAGGAATAAATTTGAATTGTTTTTAGCCCTATTTCCATTATGAAATAGTTTGATATTTTTGTCATTTGTTTGAGCCTCCATTGTTTTCAAATATTATTTGTTTCTAACTTTTTGTTTCGTATATTTCTTAAACAGTAATTAACTGACAAACACAGTCAAATCTCGCTACTACGCCACTCTTGCTCGGTCCCGGCAGGTGGTAGAGTAAAGCGATTTGACAGTTTCTCCAATAACATAAATAACAAACTACTGATAAAAATGCGTAATTTGAATATATGGGTCAATTTTAATGGCATTTGCCCAAATAAAACAACGCACTCTTAGCATTTAACAGTAAAATATTGATGTCATTCCTCGAATTGAAAGAGAAAACAGACAATTTCTGAGAATAAATATTACTCACTGATCATGAAGCTCAAAGAACAGAAGAAACAGACTAGGTCATACGTTTTTAACAAGACTTGTCAAACCACTCATCCGAAAAGCATTCATAAATAATATGTTCGTGCAGTGGCGAATGGTTTCGACTTGATACTATCGGGCAAAATATAAACTGGATGTCAGCTTAACTCAAAATATGGTGGATTTTAAATTAAAATAGAAAAAAACATAAAATCCCTGATTTCTGTAATACAGCGCCTTTTAATCTATTTCGAGCGGTAACAACGGCGTCATTTTTTTATATATTAACCAAATTATAACTCGAAAATCGAAAGAAGGTAAAAAAATTTACACCGCTGCCCACCATCGAAATAGATTTCAAGGCACTATGCGACACTGGATATAACGGTTATTGGAGGCTTTAATCCCATGTAGTTACAAACTGATTTATTATTGATCACCCATAACCATTTCTATTCATATACAGTCTTTTCTCATTTATAACTAAACCATCACATCTTTATGAATGAATTTAAAATATTTCTGAACCATCGTTGGCTTTTATTATCGTCGAGAGTGCCACAGTCAACAAAAATATGGTCAATTATTTTCGCTAGGTAAATATCACTGGGAAATTAGAATTTATAGTATTGACCTGAAAAATGGAAGACTTGATTAAAAACAAATTATAAAGTTATTTCATCGGAGGTGTTGATGATGCGTATGTTGAATTAAAACGGGAGTAATTTAAATGCTATTGTGGGTAATCGAATGGGAGTATTAAGGAGGACGGCAGGTTCATTGCCATTTAAAAAAGCTAATAAATAACGTTTAAATATTTGTAACTCACAGTCAACGCTAGAGCCACATTGGACGATGGTACATAAGAAAATTAATGATAGTTATTTAAACTGGATAAAAATCAAATCTCGAACTAAAAAATCCAATTAAGTGATTTAACATTTTACATGGCGTAGAAACGTTAAGGATCAACAGGATAGATAACACAAGCATGTAGATTATTTACCCACGTGTTAATCACGTTTTTAGATTATCGTCTTAAGTTGATTTAACATAATGACACTTCATTAATTACAATTTAATAATAAATCACAAAAACGTTGGGTTCGGAACCGCATTTAAGGTCGGGCTTAGTGGTCAATTCCACATTTCTTTTATTTCTTGTTTTTTGGCCATTTTATCTAGAAATCATCAAATCAACACTAGAGACTTAAAACCACAGACAAAAGAATACATTGCTTATCATAATAATGTAATTCTCTGTTTACTTGAATTCGAATGCTAGTGGACCATCACCAACCATTTAACATGTTTCTAACCTCCTGAAAGCTCTGCTGAAATGCTTGAGTTGAAAAGTTTGTCTTTAATCAAGAGCTTGATGGTTTAAATTCAAATGTTTATATCAATCTCCTTTAAATCATTTGTCTAAAATCTTTTATTTTGGCATTGTCGGAAAATTGAATCCAACATGAATTACATTTCCAACCTTCAGCCTATTGAAACTCATCCAATCCCCAACCCCCAACCCACTTTAAAATTATTCTTGACGCATGACAGGCTTTCTCGTGTATTGTTGAACAAGTGTCATAAATTGTCAGGAATCGTTTCTTTGACTATCTTACCAAGATTTTACTCTTTATGAAATGATCAGAAACCCTCGACGAACTCATGAGTGACACACTATTTTCTGTATTGTTTATCAAAAGCAGATCTAGAAACTGTTAAACATCTAACGAATTTCAAAATATTATTGACTGAGTATTATATATTAAAAGGGATTCAAGCAACCTATGCGATTCTAACGTTCTCATAATATTTTTTATGCTTGTATCCAAAATAAGGATTCGCTTTTAAGAGCGGTTTAGATTGAATAATTGCTATTTTGCCGAAGAAAACCTGCTTCGATTTTGAACGATAATCGTTTTCAAAGGTATATGAATGGAAGATTGCTGAATGAAGGAACTGTTGGCATTCTTCAACATCTTAAGCTTCTCTTTTTTAGATTGGACGCATGAAATAAAACAGTAATTATGAGGCTCATCTCTCAGATTTTCATCAATGCACTTGGTTGTGACCATTCGATTAGATCAAAACTTCAAACTCCATGATGGGATAAGCGATGCATTTGTTCAGTGATTAGCTGTTGCTTTTATAGATATCAGTCTTAAACCTATTTCATTGAAGTGGAATGATCAGGACCATAATATTAATTCCAAAACTCTTGGTTTTGAATGGTCTGGCTCAACAACAACTGAAACATTCGACTCACGCACTATAACTTCAACATAATCAGGTCCTTTTTGATCTCAAGCAAGGCGAGTGGATCTAAACATGTTAAAAATGAGTAAATTCCTAAAGAAAACATATCTTAAGAACCAAGATACGTTTATATAAAACTTGTGCTGATTGATTAGTCATACGATTATAAAATTTCATCCAGGTTTTCTAACAGGTCTTAAAAGTGTCTAATACCAATGATCGAACAAAATCAACTTTTATCTCAGTTCTAGAACAAATCACTGCTCATATGGATCCTAAATCGACTTTGTCTGCATCAAATTTATCCATCATGCAATATTTTAGGTCATAAACCCATCGCGGTCACTCATTAGTGTCATATACTGTCTCGGTAACAATTTTTAATCGACCATCATGTTGTTTTGGTTGGTACTGGCTGCGCTTATTCTTACATCGGATTTTGTATCTTGACACTGTTTGATGAACTTGATAACTTTTAATTTATACTCAGACTTTCCCAAGAAATGGTCTTAAAGCCTCTATAGAAGTGTTTTTCAACCTTGTTACTTTTGTGGAACCCTCAAGAATGTTTACGGATGTTTAAGGAAACCTCTGAGATGATCCAAAAGTTTGTCCTAATTCTTTTTAACAAAACAGATGATAGATCTGTCTCATGTATTTTTAATGATGAAACAATCAAAATTCGTAATATTGTTCAACGAAAACGATCATTTATTTTTTTAAGGACTATAAATCATTTAAGATTCAAAAAATAATCTATGATAAATCGACAATCACAAATTTTTTATGAAGTTTATTATATTATTGTTTTTACCATTTCATCACAGTTGTTATCAAAATTTTAGTGTGTTTTAGTCAGTGAGAAACTTATGCTTGATGGTTTCTGCAAAGTAATGGAATTCACGACGGTTTTTGAACAGGGACACCAGAAGTTCGTCTCCAAAAGACAGTAGTCGTTCTCTCTTCCTGTGCTTTATTGCTATCATCGTCGATAATCTCTGTTCAAAGTACGAAGTTGAAAATTGAACTAAAGTCGTAGATATTTTTGTACAATTGCTTAATACTCATGTTCAATTAATATCCAGAATGCATCCAGGTTTAGCTCGAATATTTCAACATCAATGTTCTGTCACTTTCAACAATAGAAAGCTCTTCCTTCTCTGCCAAGGTAAACTGTCCTTCAAAAGTTTCCAATCCTACAAATGGGTTTCGAACCAAATCGTATTTAACAACAGATATTGATGAACAATATTTGCTCAGAACTGTCAAGAGAGTATCCAACCAATTCAAGATCAATGGCAATATATCCTGATATCTTCTTTCAAAAATACTTGAAAATGTTTCTACGCTCCCCCTAGTTGCAAGTTCATTCCAATTTGTCAATTTATTCTGAAAATCATTTGTAAAGGGTGATGACAACATATCGAAGTCATCAGAAAGTTTTGGAAACTCCCTAATATAAAGAGTAAATTCATTGTCTAGTGCAGATATCATATCGATGTATTTCTCAGTCTACTTAAGATGGGGATGCCATAGTTTCAAGTGTTGGAGTTGCGTTGTGATTTTCAAAGTGAGATGGCGCTAAAACAGTTTTAGCTTCATCTTGAATGCCTTTACTGTGGAGTACATTTCATTGCCAAGAATGCCATTCCCTTGAATTTTGGTGTTAAGCTTTTTCAAATGCTCAAAGAAATCAACTGCAAAGCCAGATCTGACAACCACTGTGATTCTCTGAGTTTCTGATATTCTTATCTTTCCCTTTATTCTCAAAAAACAATAAAATTTCTCTTATTAGGTACCAGACATCTCAGAAGTTATACCAAACTAAACCAGCGTACAGCGTTATGATACAGAACATCACCATGATCCGAACCGCGTTCTTCAAGAAATCTGATAAACTATCTATAATTTAGACCTCTTTCCTTGATAAAATTAACAATTTTCACAATTTGATCCACGACTGGTTTCATATCAAGCACACTTTTGCATAAAATTTCCTGGTGTATTATACAGTGTTCAAAAATATCAATTCCTTGTTGGAATCGACCTCTGCAACACAGTCACTTCAGAAGACCAACATTCTTTCCTGTCAAGGATGGAGAACCATCTCTCGTAATACTCGCCATTTTCTACCATAGTAATTCCATGTTATTCAAAGCGTTTTCCACGCTCTCGAACATATCTTCTTATGCATTAGTATCTTTCATTGATCTCATCTCATTGATCTAATCAACGGAAATTTTTCTGTTATTTCAAAGATTTCTGAAATTCCTCTTTGAAAGATTAGCAAATGTGCAGTGTCATTGATGTCAGTGCTTTTATCCAATTCCAGAGGAAAAGAGCTTAGATGAATGTATAAGCCTTTTCAGCTGTGAGTCCAGATCTTCATCAATTGATTCAATGGAGAGAGTTACAGATCTCGATAAACTGGTTTCTTCAAATTTTTATGTGTTCAGAACCGACTTGATCTACTAAATCAGTGGTTCTCAAACTTGTTTGGACGGCGACCCCTTTAATCCCTCTAATACCTTTTCCAAAACTCTTCAACCCGCCAACCCCCCCCCCCATTTCAAAATTTTTTGATCGCAGGCATAATTAACTGTACTTTGATAAATTTACAAACCGTATTCGTATATAAATATCTGATGTACAGGATATAATTAAATTTGTAGAAACCGAGAACAGCACGATCTTTATGTTTAATTACGAAACAATATACATTTATTTTTTATTCAAATTATATTTATGTTTATAATTTAAAAAAATGAAATTTAATATTTACCAATTGTATCATTTATTTTTCAATATAGCCATATCGCGGTATTCATGCCTTGTATTTATGTAAAATGTGAAATTAGTTACGGAGCCTGAACAATAATATAAACTACATCGAGAAAATTTTGTTTTGACAATATGTGAAATCAATTAAATGTTATTACGAAGATTGAGCTAATTTCTGCTTCACTAGATCTGCAACTATTAGGATTGCTTTGACAAAAGCACAATGAAGGTTATCTTAGGCGTCAAGTCTACTTCTATGTTTATAATTGATAAATAAAAGGCTGGAAACCTAGTTTCGCAAAGATATGTTGTTTAAAATGGAAAAAGTAGGCATAAAATCGTTTCAGACAACCAGGTATGATTACAAACATTTTATCCATAATTGTCAAATTAGCATTGACGAGAAATCGGTTTTGGCAAAATCGCTATTAGTGAGTTCAATAAACTCTTCCAGTGATATCTCTGGACATCTTCAACTTTGACAGTAAATGGATGTCTAGCTAGTCCATAAATGGGTGTCAGGTATATTTGGAAAATATAATGATATTTCGTCCGCAAGCAAGTGAAAGTGTACTTTCACAATAATTATCATCATATTTCTTTGATCATGTTAAACTTCATTTTTCTCATGGAACCCAAATAATGCTAGCAACATGAAAGTTTTATTTTCGTCCAATTTTATTTGCCAAAGCTGAAGTTTCATTTTGAAGGATTTGATTTTTTCTGATAAGTCGAGACATGTTGTACCTGGTCCTTAGATTGATAAATTTAAGTCATTAAATATGCCAACCAGATAACCTATTTCCTGTGCATCGCATTCTTCGCTATAGAGTGCTTCTAACCATGGTTTTGCTTTCTGATTAAAAAAGAGTTTTAGTTCTTCACGAAAATGAAAAACACGCTTAATAACTTTTCCTCTTGATAACAGTATCAATTATGTATGAAAAAGGCGAAAATTGTTGGATGCATTATACTCGTTTCAAATTTTGGAAAACAATCAAATGTTCAAAGAATTTGATCAACAAAATTAACAGAATTAATCACATTTATCATTACGTTTTGTAATTCCTGTGGCAATGTTTCGTTGCTAATATTTTTCGATGAATCCTACACTGGGTTCCAATGGTTTTCGGGGATTCACTCTGTAACAAACTTTGAAATACAGACCGACATCCTAGCATACTTGGAGCATCAACTGTAAACAAACCGTAAATATTTTCCCAGTAGATTTTATGGATTTCTAAAATTGAAGCAACTTTTTCAGATATATACCGTGAAGTAGTAGTTGTTTTAAGAGGTTCACAGAAGATAAACTCTTCTTTAAAATCATCATCATGTATATACCTAGCATACACCAACAATCGTGAGAAATTTATCACGTCTATTTATTTATCAGGCTGAATACTAAATATTGGAAGTGGAGAATATTTTATTTCATGGATTATCTGATCGAGACGTTCTGCAGACATGTCTGTTATTCTCTTGTATACTGTGCCGTTGGATATACAAATATCATTTAATTTATCAACGAATTCGTCTCAAATCGTGACTCGACCAATATATATATATGGCTTCCGACAACAGTAACTCCTCAGCTATTTTGTGAGGTTTCACAGCTCTGGTGATTCTATGAATCACCAAATGAGATGCTTCAATCATTGCTATCAATGGATAATTGTAAATGCCACAAACGTCAAGCCAGGTTTTCCTGCCTCCATCAGATTTCAATCTAAAAGTATTTGTGTCTTTATGAAGTAACATTAAGCGAAGTCAACCCGTTTAATGGTAAATAGTATGAATAGTGAAATAATTTTTGCTGAAACAATTAAAAATTTTGAAAATATAAAGATTTAGTTAACACGATATCTTTATTCCAAATACAATTAAAGAAAAATTATTCTAAAAAACACAACCAGAAAAAATTAGTCTAATGATAAGTTTTACACTTTTGAATAAAAATATACGTCACATTTTTCATATTTTTTTGCAACCCCCCCCCCCAAAATTGTCATTCGACCTCTAGGTTGAAAACCCCCCTACCATATCGATCAAACACTTTTTGACGAATTCACAATAACTGAACGATTTTTCCTTGCTTAGATATGTTGAGTGCAACTAAAAAGCTAACACGATAGCAGCTTTCTGAGGTAGTTTGTCACTTCTTAAGAAATCCTGCTCCTTTACAAGCTTTCTGCCCATATATTTTGCTCTTGTTTGTCGTTCTTCTTTTGATAAAGTACTGCCGTAGTCTGCAAATTTTCGCCACATGATCGTAGCTAATGTTGTACTATTTTAACATGGAAACACTGTCACGACACAATAAACATACTGCTTTCTTGTCGACTTTCATAAAAAAGTACTTGGACATCCAATTTTGTTAAATATGCGACGCTCATCATCAACTTTACACTTCTTGGCAAAATTCATGATAAAATTCAAATATTATATTCTCAATTTAAACGAAACAACTTAAGAAAAATTAAGAGTCATTTTGAACTAGTGTTTAGTTTTTAACGCTGAATTTGACCTTTTAGGCCAGAAAGTATTGGGAGGTTATGTCAGGATACTGTTACGAGCCACATTACCATATATGATCAAAAACTGTTCGAGCGACGGCCAAAATGTCGTTGTGGGTCGCATGTTGCCCATCCCTGGGGTACTGAAAACCTAATAATTACTCGAATTTCTTCAGAAATGATTCTTTGAAGCAATTTAAAATTGGGATTTATATCTAAAAAATATAATGTTAAAAATTAACGGTCCTCAATGCAAACCCCTGTATTGTTAAACGTGCTTTGTTGATCTGGCTTACAAATGAAATATGTAATTGATGTTCTAGTGAATCCAATGAGAAAATACCAACAGGATATAAATTTATCAAAATATGTACGAAGTTTAGATAAACTTTCCGATATGTGTATTCTGAAAAACACCACAGCTAAAACGCTTGTTATGAAGCCATGGAGTCCGAGAAAACTGATTCAAATAATCAAGAATGGCTTTAATATTCCGATACCAACTTTGAATATCCCTACGGAATCAGGCATTAACATATTCAGTGGTTTCTTAGGGATATCTGACAATTAGGTAAATAAAAAGAATACACTAACAACTACTAAGATGGTTGTGTCAATAACGCCTTCCTCGTATAACTTCTTTAATAATGTAGCGCATCCGACGGACCCCGCCTTTCCATCTTTTGGTGGTTCGATCGTGCAGAACAACTCTTTTAGGTCGATGTAGGCCTTGGTAAGGATCCAACTGTCTGGTGAAGTCATAATCAAAGGTCTCGTTTCGTCTATCTTTAGCCCTTAAGATATTTTCTTTTGAAGGAATTGCCACAATTTCAGGAAGATTGAAATATTCTGGTTTCATTTGGACTACATAGCAACCTGTACGTTCTGCCAGTTCCTCATTAGTTTCCTGGTGAGAAATCTGCTTACTTGAGTAGCAAAAGCCTGAATAGTCGCTTGTACAATCGAAATCGTTTTTCTCGAATTCCCTAACAATCTCGCATGTAAATTTCGAATCCCAATAACCTTACACATGGACTTGATAATCCTGTGACAACGTAGTCCGTATCCTTATTAAACTTCTAAATACCATCAGGTCTAGGATCGAATGAAATATGTAATCGGTTCATTTTTGTCTTTACGCGATGAATAAGCGAATGATTTGACTGTAATGGCACTTTGTGAAGATTTTTGACAGCGTTGTCTCTTGCTAGTATAATAGCATCATTTTTTTCAACAGCGTCGCCGATCCCCATTCCGAACACACCATCTCCATTCCCCACTACCACAATAGCACGATAGACTAGTGTGAATGTTTTGCAGATTTTTAAATTGGTTTTGTAGATCTAATTATAATTTGTGTACATCAAGCAACACAGAGTCGAAATCAGCCATCACTAGGTTAAGATCTAATATACCAGAATCATTAAATCTAGGGGGCCCGACAGACCGACCAAAGTGAGACTTGCCATGCCATCCACGCGAGTAATGTAGTAATTGGGTGTTAGTAAGTGCCCTCCTATCCGACATATTGGCCCTGGATTAATAAAGTTAAACTCAGCCCTAAGGTCTTCCATATCTTTAGAGTTCCGATCCACATACCAAGGAAGATACATTTTGGCGCGCATATTTTTGGAAACTGATTATAAAATTGGCAACTGTTATAAATACGTCTTATGGGAGCGCTATCCAAATTATTCATCAAATCCTTCGAAGTCATGTGTGTTTTTTGAACTGTTTTCACCAAATGGAACCTGTTTTATTCGTTTTATCTTGGGCTATTCTGTTGAAACCGTACAAAATAGGTTTGTATTTTCCTGTAAATTATAGATGTACCGAATTCAAATAACGTTTCGTCATCCATATTCAAACCTGACAGTCGCTTACGTCGCACTAGCCTCGTGTCTTTGGTCGCGGAAAACCAAAGTCTCTTATAGATATCCCCTTTAAATTAATACAAGGAAAACCGGGATCCAAAAATGATTGACTCAACACGAAGGATCTCCTGGTTACTGGGTTAATACCGAGCTTTTTAAGTAACATCAAGGATCGTCAATATAAATATTAGTCTAACACGCACGCTCGGTGATATCGATGATTTTACATGCTGAGATCGAATTTCTTAAGTCTCCCAAATTAATCAGCTTCCGTTTTAAAAAGTCACCCCTTTATCACATTACTCTATTCTTTTGGTTCGTTTTCAAAATAAAGAATTCTTTACGAGTGGTCAACAGTATGATCATCCACCTTGTTATTCAAACAGACAATAATCGGCTGAAACAAATTCAACTTTGCTTCGATGTTCATGGAAGTGGATTTTTTTGAATATAGATAATCAACGCTACCAAGTTTTTACGTTCAACGCCATGATCCTTTACATTCAAAATCGTGATTTTTTAATGATTGGTAGTTATGTTTTCAATCAATTCTAATAGTGAAGGTATCCAAATGCAAAAAATAAAGTATAATTTGTCATAGCAGAGCTAAAATAGTTGGCAAAATTACAAGAAATATTTATATTCCTAACTTTTCAATTCGGTCCTTGATTAAAAAATACACCTTAAATCGCATTGAAGCAGCTTTCCATGATGGCTAAGACACAATGGGCTTACTTGAGAAATAGGATAGAGGCATTGATTGCCTATAATTGCACGACATTATTCACTACAACATAGGCCTGGTTATGGGGTGAACGCCTTTGAATTTTCTAGCTTCCCCACAAGATTGATAAATGTAATGGGAGAAGGAGAATTTATAATCGCGGTAGAAAATTCTAGATTTCACCACAAGGCAATAAATAATCTCGATAATGACCGTGTTGAAGTTTGATCTCAAATTTCTTTTCCATATATGGTTCATTGTGTATTCACATGATAAAAGCATTCAACGTGGTAAAAAAGAGACAACAGAGGGATGGAATACAAGATGGAAAAGGTGATTTGGTGATGAGGCTGATGGATTCATGTCAAGTAATTCCTGTCAATTTGCTTTAAAATCGTTGCTTACTCAAAAAGATTATAAAACAAATATTGTGGCTAATACTTGTTTGATGTAGGAATGTATAGAAGTTGGAAATTACTATTGATGTTAATTATTGAGATCTCTGGATAGTGTGTTCATAAATATTTGTATTTTTTCAGCCTTAAAAAGTTGGCGAATCTTAAGACGTCATTTGATTTTAACGTAAATTTATATTTTTTTTTATAAAACTGATTTTCTTTTAACCAACCAACATGGAATATTTTTAACCAATACGTAATATTACTGAGGATAAACAAACGGCGTAAAATATATCAATCTATTTCAATGAATTAAAAAAATCAATACTGATTGATATTATTTATCAATAGGTTAAAACCCATAGATTATACATTAAATCTGCTTTCAGGTGCATAATGAACAATTCCGTGTGTATTTTGGTAGATTTCTGAACAACACTCTTAGTTAAACATAAATTCTTATTGTGAGTATTTTGTCTAAATAAAATAAGCTGGGATATGAGTTAAAAATACGATTGTTGAACTCCTGTCGTAGCTCTCAAGACTATTTTTTATGAAGATAAAGGATGTTATTTGAGAATGATTAAAGTTAACTTCCATCCATTATACCGGGTCTTGAGAGCTATAGTGCGAATCGTGACGATCAATACCCTGTTTTTCCGATAAAATCCCTAGCTTGAAAGAAAAAAATTGTTAACTTTTTTTATGATGATGCAGCTCATAAAAGAGCTCGGCTTAATATGAAAAAAAACATACATAAAGCTAATTTTAAGATTACAAATTTATAAAAACTGATGATATAAGTATTCGAAACCAATGTAAAAGAAATTCATGTATCCAATCGTCTTTATCAAACGCTTCGTCATAATCTGTATTATTTTCTATCTCAGAAGTTTCTTCAGTATCGCAAATAGGAACGCTTTCATGATAAAAATTTACGCCTATTTTCTTAAATCCATTTCTAGTGGTATTCTCTGTAACACTTATAAAAGCAAAATTAATCCAATTAAACACTGTAGCATTCGAAGCCTTTTTTATTCGTTTTCTATTTTCTTTGAAATCTATGTACGATTTCATCATGAGTTGTTTTAAGAGGCTTTTAAGCTTCGATTTGAATGATTTATTAATGGATATATCAATTGGTTGCAAAATTTTTGTCAACCTACTTGGGATCATTGCCATAACTGTTTTCTATTTCTCAAACGCATGTTTAAGAAGATATGTTATATGACCGGGTGCTTCCTCGAATATTAATAAAGAATCGTTTTTAAAAAATTAATTAGGCCAAATAATCCACACATTTTAAATCCATAACTTCATTTCATTTGAGGACATCCACCTATTTTCATTCGCTGATATAATAATAGACCGATGAAAATCTTCTTTAGGTACTTTCTTTAGCTTACAAATAATATATGGTGGAAGTTTTTGACCATTTGCGAGAATTAAAAGTACTACAGCGAAGTTACTTCGTTCTGACCCTGTGATTAAAATTTTAACATCATCACTTCCAATCTTCGAAACTGTGAACTTCGATGGTAGGTCGAAGCTGACAGGTACTTTGTCCAGATTACCGATATGATCTAAAGAAATGTTTTTGATGTAAATTTCAACAAATGCAAGAACAATACATTTATTTTCTGGCCAATCAGGATGAAGATATCGTCCGACAGATGTAACCGCACGATTAACCAAGTTATTTGTTTCATATCATTATTTGTCCATTATGGAGAACCAATAAGTTGGATATCCTCTAATTTAGCAATGAACGAGCCTGTTACAATGTTCTAGTGCCACTTATTTTCAGACGAATACTTCTCTGTTCATAAATCCAGTCTACAAGCTTTATTCAAGTTCGGGACAAGCTAAAAGTTACTGTTTTTTAATTAATATCTTATTTCAAGATGGTAAAAACAGCAATTTTTTTCAGATTTGCACCATCTCCGAACCATAAATTCATCAGTACCAAATTTTCTCCCAGTTTCTTTCTTACTGGATGTTTTTGCATGCTCGATAACTTTGATTTTGCAGCCAATTGTGTAAGAATTTCGTATGTTTTACATTTAGGCTATTGATAAAACGTATTAAAAGATTCAAAAAATAACACGGCTTGCGGCGTTGTGCTGCTATTATAGAAGGGCGACATGTATAGAAAAAATATCAGTACAAGTTACATCATTCCCATGCAAAAAGTTTGACTTTCCTATGATGATACTCAAAGGTTCCGAAATTGTATTTATTATAAAAAAAGTAAATGATAAATTGAAGAAAAATTCTTGTTAGAATATATCAAATGCCATAAAACGACTGCCCATACTTGCCTCGTGAATTTGACGTCAAATTCTCGCCACTTTAAAAGATAGAATCTTGAAAAATTTAAATTTACTTTTTATAATAACAGATATCGGAACATTTGAAAGACGTAACCGGAAAGTCGGCATTTTTGCAAGGAAATGGCGTGATAGTGCGGCTTATATCGAAAAAAACAGGATTTGTGCCAGTTTCTTTGAAATCGATGATTTTAACATAATTATACACGTAAAAATGGTTTTGAAATTTTTAAACTATATTTTATTTAATCTTGAGCTTAGCTCATATTCCTGTATCCTGACTTCTATTCGATGCCATATATCGTAACGGGACAATATCTCCAATCCCACCTTATCTATTATGTATTCAGAACACGCATAAGTTCTGTGAATTTAGCAGATCCTAGCCTTGCTTAATTTATATAAATTTGAATTTTCAATGATTTATTTTAATAATCATGCATTGTCACCGACCCTGAATCCCTGTTCCAAGTTTTAGGTCTCTTGCTTAACCGGATACTGGTTAAATATTGATTGCAAGATTTCACGACAATCCATGAACGTAAGTTCAATAAAACGCGGTAAGAAAACAATATCAACTTACAGGGTTTCTATTCATTATCGCACCAATTCCATTTTAAATCGCGCAGATTTCATTTCGCACTAGTCTCCTGTTTAATTTCCAGTGAATAATATTCAGTTTTGTGATATTTAACTAATGTTTAAAACAATAAATACGATTTTCAGTGTAAATTACGAGGTTTCCAACAATTTATGATACTAGTTTTATAAAGTTATTTAAAGCGACGAAAATAACTTAAAGTTGTCGTCACAAGGGAATTCCTATCTCAGAATCTGTCACATTTCATCGTGTGAGGCATATGTTTTATCGAAAAAATTATATTCTTGGTGCAGTGGAGTCAATGAAAAGAAAAAAGCTATTGGATGTACGGTAGCAATAAATGCGTCATATACACCAGTTACGGGTCGTGATTTCGTTGAATATTTTAACCACACGAAGAGAAGCACCAACATTTGCATAAAAAAACAACAGCTAGACTGTTGATTTAAATTCTAAAATCTTATTTTCTTTTCAATTATTCATTAAATATCTCAACAAGGAATTTTGTTGGTGAGAGATTAAGTAGGGGATTTGTGCGAAATGAAATTAATTTTCGCGATAATGGAGGAAACCCTGTAAATGGTAAAATTTAATATTAAACATGATTTTACCAGTTGAAAAATGTAGTTCGAAGTTAAAGGTTGGATACTCCTAAGTCCATGCAGGGAAACCTTCAGCATGATCAAAAACAAAGAAAATAGAAATTTATCAACTCATGGAATAAATAGCCTGATAAAAAGACGGAGGTTTGTATGCACCACTGTTACAAGTGCTCCGCTTTTTTGATTTTTCTTGCACTGTGAATCGTTTCTGAACATGTGACCTAACCACATGATACTTCTAGGAACTAAAATAACGCTTATCTGAAACTCAGACCTTAAATCTACATATTTTACTGTATTATGTTAATTTTTTGGGTTATTTGTGTGAAATTCTTTGTTACATATGGTGTTATTTATCTACGCATAACGAGTTATTAGATGAAATCTTAGATAACGGCAACGATTTTTTCACCTTGTACAATTATGTTTAATTTTATGTCTTTTTATTTTAGTTGATACATTTATATTTCATGTTAAAAACATTGATTTCAAAAAATTCGCACTATAGTTCGAAAGAACGGGTAAAAATAATCATTAGAACTGCGAAAACAGTATCCATCGTCGCCGATATTTGACTTTGGAAAGCATACCCACGAGTAAGAATGGTCTTACTAGAATTGGATTGGTAGATTCACAATTTAAAAACTGTCATAATTTCGAATGTCGATGTTATGCTGTTGTATAAGGATGGAAATAATTTTTTTATGAATTTTGATAGAGGTGTAACATACGGATGAATAATGCGTTATTAAATGCGATGAACAATGATTGAACAAGATCAAGAGGTAATCGACTTCATTTATGTTCTTAATTCATAAATGATGGTCGTATTGATCTCTTATTTTGATTGATCTATTGATCATGGATTTTAATTAAAATTAAATAGTTTGATATTCTGGATGAATAAAACCCATCCATCTTTGAATATGCATGGAAGAGAAAGTTTCAACAGAAAAGAGTTCAATTACCCTCTGGAATCGAATGTATTAACTGTTTAAATCAAGATAATCCCTGTTTAATGCCATCTCTAGGGGAAATATGCCAAATTGAGCCAAACACAAACAAGGTGATTCTTTCAATTTATAAAATAACAGATAAAGTACATTAATTGGCACGAAAACAACAATCTTATTGTTTTGGTGGCTGAATTCGGGTTTTTTGACGTTATCGACATTAACCAAAAAGAATCTGTATTATTTTTTAATTTAAAGATATACGGTGATGTCATTTCAAATGATTTAAAATACCTTAATGATGTTAAATTCTTGCAAGGTCAAAATAATTCAAAGGTTAGTGCTTTTGTTACCAGATCCTGATGGCAGATTGCGACAGTGTGAGGATATTTGACATTCACAATCCATATATACAGGAAAAAATTATTTCGAAGTTGATGATAGGGTACAATAAGGTGCGTCATAGCACATACATCTTCAAAATATTTATTTTGCTTCATTAAGAAATTAAGTAAGGGTATAAAGGAACGTTAATTGCACTGTTTGGGGTATTTCTGAAAATAATTTTATGATTTCTAAGATTTACAGGTATCAAAAGATTATACAACATAATCATCGTTTAAAAGTATGTGTTTATAAATGGCGTGTTTCAAAATGAATTTATATTATACCTTCATTTTCATAGATTAAAGAAAAATGAACAAATAATTCGCACCATAAATGGGATTTATTCTTTATGAAATGGCTGAAAACTCCCATTCGTTTGAATTATGTTTATGCTCTATGAATAGATCATTTGTTCTTGTGTATCATAAAAATCCACGTTTATTCATTAACAGTTTCATATAATTGAATCTTTTAACACCGAAAGTGAATCGCATTTTTCAAGGGTAAGATTAAATTATTTGAAAGATGACTTACCCGCTTAGAGTTGACACTACGTTAGCAGGCCACAAAACAAAAAGTGCACTGCTAACCCCATACCATAAACTTTCAATACATAAATATCTGGCCATATTTATGGTATGACGACATCCATTTCATTTACAAATGTTTGAAAAATTTGTAGTTCACCTGCAACACACACGTAATATTTGACACAGTGGCTGCTGAGCTTCAAATAAAGTTTCACCAATCGGAGTTAAACTTGCACCGTTGACAGTTTTTGATCTGAAAACACACACAAAAATTACAAAATCTAAGGTATGGAGGAAACCCAAACAAAATTCGCCATCTTTGCATTATCAAATACTTTACATGATTCCAAGAGATTTAGCTGACTAGAATGTTTGGTGCCTCGAATCATTTTAAAGTTTGACAACCAAGGTCAGTTTAGAATTGTTATTCACAGATCAAAGCTTTTCTTCTTAACTCTGAAATTTACATTGGTGGTAAAATGCCACCATTTGTTTCTATATGATCATTCTCGATCTTTTTAAATTCGTTTATTTTTGTCCCACAAAAAAGGAGTTCCTACCTAATAAGGCGTACCAATCAGCAGACTTTATTGTGATTTCTTGGTTAAGATCTGGTCATTGGCAACATGGGAATTAATAAATATTTATTCGTTAAATGGTCTCTCAGTCTTATCTCTGTAGGATAGTCACCTTGGCGGTTCACTTATTGCTTCCTGGTTTTGAAAAATATATGGCAGTTTGGACTAAATAGAGTGTCGGCCTTTGAAAAAATGTGGTTTTAAGACTCCAAATAGAAATAGACTTTATTTAAATAGTTAAAAACCAGGTTAGTTATCACAACAAACTTACAGTTAGTCTCCATTTGTCTTCATAATTCAGGCACTGTAGAAAACAGCGAAAATCTATCAACCCAGTATTGGCTCCTCCAAAGGCCAAAATGTCTAGATGATATAAGCATTTAATGGCTCAACATTCATATCAGTGAAGCCATACTGCGTGGAGAAGTGAATGCCAAACTTGTTAAAGCGCTACTTCCTACAAGATTTTATTACGATTATTCAGTTTTAAAAAACATATTTTCTCAAAAACCGTCACTCTTTTTGGCGCAAGTCGCTAAAAATTATTTAAAACCCGTAATTCAAGATCCTAAATCATTTAATGAGACGTCTTAGAAGTACTGATGGAATTTTCTATGCAATTATTAATAATTTTTAGGTTTAAAGTAAAAATCCAAATTTAACATAGGTTTCACTATTAATGCACAAATTTTGAGTGCTGATCTTTCTTGAACGTAAATTTCTTGAAACAATCCACTAGCGTTTATTCCAAAATACACTGCATGTTCATCCGTTCGAACCCTATCTGTTTATGGAGTTTAGTTTGAATTAGTGCTGAATTGGTTGAATCACTGGACTTCCACCAATAACACGGAGATGATTACATTTCTACCGCTATTTTTTTAAGTTTCAGTTATCTGATATTGTAAAAGTTGATATTTTACTGATTTGTAATTAATTCGAATAGTTAACTTCAGATAACTCTAAGCATTCACGATCCGAATATGTTCGTGTTCCAGTTTTCAGACAGTTCCTTCACATATTTTGATATTCGCCAACGTTACAAAATGAATCTATTTTACTACCCCATATTGACAGATATATCTGATTCGTAAAGTGTATGTGTTGTAGTGTGGACCATTGCGATATCTGCCCTACAAGACCCTGTGAGCTAGCTCTCTGTTATCTATATCAAAAAATCGCGTTATATGACTTACGAATGATTTCTCCTGGTATTCCTAAAATCATCCCTTCAAAAGGGTTGATTGGGGTCATAGAACCTTTTTATGACTACCGAAGACCAATCATAACATCAATAGCCTACAGGTATTGTTGTAAACGACCGAGTTCTGATGGACTTGAATTCATCTGCATGGATTACTCTGGCTACACCAAAATAATTTCATGTGATCCAAAATTAGATCCTGAAACCGAACTAGGTAACAGTCACCTGGAATTCTACTCAAGGACCTCTTATGCCTGTCTAAAGTTCGTCTAATAGTGATTTTAGTTTTCAAAGAGATGTTGAGGATAGAGAGAAATATGAAGACGTGTTTTTAAAAGAATTGGTATCTAGAAAATAAGATCAGAAACAAGACATTTACGAGATGCCAAATCAAAGTTTTCGATTTACTTATAGATGATTCAATAAGTGGGTACCTTTACCATCCTATTCGAGACAAAACCTGGAACCCTTTACAGAAATTCGATCCGAAATACGAAGAAAAAATCGAAGTCGATATTGTAGGGGATAGAGTAAGAGGTTGGTAACTTTGGCAAACCAACCCATATTATGGGGAGAAAAGAGTTTGTTGCTTTCAAATAGGTCTCACAACATTATCAGTATCTGGGATCGAGAACAAAAGACTTTTAGAAGTCCAGTCACCATTGATAACGCTCGAAAAATCACACACATTTCTAAAGCAATCAACAGTCCAGGTAACGTAGATATTTTAGAGTAATCGCTTCTGTTTGTGACCAGTCGTCCATTCGACTTATTTCGTACTCGAAGAAGATATAATTACATGTAGATACTTTTTAACATTACTAGTTTTATTGATGACATAGGTCGAGTGAGAAGAATTCGGTATGTGATTGTAAAACCAGGGAAACTTGACAGTTGTGGTTTCCGAACTGACAATAATTGAAATAAACTTACAACTATTTGGCCAAACATCAACAGTTTATTATCGGTTCTGGATTTCTAGTCTTTAGAACCGTTGTGCATTTTATAACCAGGAACTAGCCTGGTATGATTCATGAAAATGAAGAGTTAAACTAGAACTATCGGGTAGGAAAGCACTCGTCCGAAGTTCTTTATGTAATAACAAACAAAGAAATAAAATAGGCATAATAAATACCATTTTCGTTGTAATACAAATGTTTAACTTGTTACAATCTAGAAACCGTCTCCAAGGTATATATATATATATGTATCCCGTGGTTAGAATAGCTTAATTACGGCCAGATTTATCGGAAATGAATAAAAGATGCATTAGAAGCGATAACACAGTCGGCCTTTATGATTTACGACAGTAATTAATCCCAAAGATACCACATTTGAAAAACTGATTATCAAAAGATCATATTTCAGTTTGAGACACCCTAATATTCGTTTTTAACAGCAAAACTGGATTATTCTTACGGGGCTTTATTCAATTCTATTTATAATTACCACTGGCACAATTAAGTTTGTCATGTGGTAGCTTTTTTAGATACTCTTATAAGCTTGTTTTGCAAATAAGTAAGCTGTGTATAGAGCGAGGTTTTGAGTTCATATCAATAATTCGCAAAAAATTTACACGAAAAATCACAGAAAGAAGCCCAAGGCGTGACAATCACTAAAATATTAGTTCCCATATATATTAGTGAATTTTTTGCATGTTGTTCACACACGCTTAAAAGCGGATAACATCCGTTAGATGCCAGGTACAGGGTTTTGTATTCATTATGGAAAGCCGTCCGTATCAATATAGGGCTCGTTCTGTGCGTGTGTGGGACTTGAATTTTTACTAAAATCATGATTGTAACGTCAAAACTCACCAAAAAACAATAACTATTTATTAGTCTCAGCGAATATCGTTTAGGTGTATAGAATCATCAAAAATCTTTCACAATATTAAAAAAATAATGTCCCATGTTAGATAAAAAAGTCAGTAAATGCCTTTGTTACGGTGTTTGACCTGTGTTCTTTAGCTATTGAGTTTTTACTAGACAGGAAATATTTAATGTAAAAATTAGAGTCGTACACGTTAGAAGGTGACTGGTAATGCATGAAAAACCAGGTAACTTGTTTGCACATATAAGAATCAGATCACCGTTATTTCTCCTCGTCAGAGTATTATGTGATTATAGAAGCATGAGTGATGATATAAGCTGTCTTTCTTCAAAGGTTATAAACTACGGGTTTATCTCGTTCTCGATTATCAAGCTCCTTTAATGCTAGATTGAAGACGAAACTAGTGTGTGTCGATGTGAAAAATGACTTATATTTAATCTTTATCGTAATTCTGAAAGCAGTGATCTCGATCTTGAAGTCTAAAGAACTGTTTAAACACAAAAAATTACCCAGAAATAAATACATAATTACCATAGAAAACCATATTGTTAATTTGTCTATCGTTTCTAGACCAAACTCGAATTGTGGTCTGGTATGACCAGTTTCCGGGTTAAGGCTTCGTAGTGGTCGAGATAATGACATCGTGATAGATTAGGACATGTTAAATCAGCTTCTTCATGCCCATCAAATGACTACGAGAGTTATTGAAAACTATTTTGCAGAATTGGCAATCCAGCTTACAAAGCAATTCGGGTCTCCTATGCAGATGTTGACAGCACAGATTTCAAAGCTGGTTTCATGCATTCAAAGTTGGAACAACTTCAACACTCCCCTTCCATCCTATACTCCTGTCATTCCTTCTTCAGAGAAATTGAAAGAATACCTTTCCCGTTCCCTAACTTTTTTCGAGGTACATCTAATATCTCAACATCGAGTTCCATTGGTTTTCCTGACCAGCCAGGAAAAATAATATACCCTTATTCTTCAGACGACCTGTTCGCAGTTCAATCCTTTGAAAGAGCCGAAAAAGCTCGAATGGTGCGAAATTCAGGAAGTACTTCCTCGGCATTTTGATTCCAGGAAATTTTCTGTTCGTGAGCGACACTGATTTTATACCGAAATCAAGCGCACCGTGGGTGATTCGATGCAAGATTTAACTTCCAGGATCAACATGAAAGCTTCTTAGTGCGATTTTGCGTCAATCAAGGACCACCTAGATGAGGCGCTGAAGACATGCTTTACATGTGCCATAAATAATGAGGGTGTCCCTTGAGCCATTTTTACAAAAGTTCAGAAGAGCTTAGTTTCAGCAATGTGGTAGACATTGCACTAGAGGTGGAAGAACCCAGCAAAACAGCGAGAGAACAAATTACTTCCAGAGATCCGGAAGCATGCAAGGCGAGAGATGAAAATAGTCACAAATTTTTCGAACAGATTTTTGGGGCCATGTAGAAGCTGCTGTAAAAGAGACCACACTAGAAGTGATTGTAAATTTCTCAGCGCTGTCTGTGACTCTTGTCAAAAATCTGGACACATTATTCGAAAAAATATCAACGTAATATTCATGATATCTCCAGAGATGGTTCGAAAATATACAAACATCGATTGATGTTTGTCATAGTCGAACGCGTTTCGAACTCGACAATTGTTCAAAACTCAGTTTCATATCTGTTGAAAATTGGAAAAAGTTGTGACAGCCAAATTTACATTCATGTGACAAAACTTTCAAAACGGCAAACGGATCTTTTTTACCAGTATTGAGGATGTTTTCCAAAGAAGCAACCTGTGAGAATGAAAACAAGGCTATCCTCGAATTTTATATTACAAGTATAAGGATCTGAATCTTTTTGGCATAAATGAAACCCGAAGACTTCATATTTCTCTGGACTCAATGCTTTTTTTCCACAAGCCTGAGCACAATTCATTCAAATTCATCAGAGAAAATTATCTTGAAGGAAAAATATACAACTCTGCGAAAAATTCCTCAACCTTTGGAACAAAGAGCTAGGATGTTTGAAAAACATCGAACCTCGAATTCAGTTCAATTCTAACTACAAGCCTGTTTACTGTAAGATGCAGCTTATTCCCTTTGCAATAGCTCAATACATCAATTCTGCACTAGATAGAGGGATACAGCAAGGAGCGTGGGAATTAGTTCAGTTCAACGATGAAGGCACACCTTTGGTTCCAATACGTAGCAATAACGGAGAAATTCACCTTTGTGGTGACTACTGCGTCACTGTTAATCCATACTTGCCTGACCACAGACACCCTATTCTACTTCCCGACGAGCTGATGAGGAAACTTAGTAATACATTCTATTTTTCAAAAATCGATTTGACTTCGGCGTTCAACTAAATTAAGCGGCACTCAGAAAGCCAAAGGCGCCTGGCACTGAGTACGCCACGAGATGTTTTATTGCAGAAAAGACTTCCTTTGGAATCATATCAGCCCCTGCCTACTTCCAAGAAATTATGTACAAACTAACCTACAGTTTAAAGAGAGTTGCTGTATATTTATACTACATTCTGGTTAGTGGATAAGATTCAAAAGAACACTTGGAAAATTTACAAGCTTTACTTCATCGTCTTGACGAAAACGGCCTGAAGTGCAATTTCGAAAAATGCGAATTTGGACAACCCACTATGCCCTTTTATGGACACACCGTTTCAAACCAGTGTATTTCAAAAGGTCCAAATGTAGATGACTTCAAGAAGATCGAGAGACCTGTAAACATCAAAAGTCTTCAAACTTATTTTGGTGCGGTGCAGTTTTATCACAAATTCATTCCAAATATTTAGAGTATTGCTGCATCCCTTTATAAGTTGACACACAAGGATACCAGATCGTTATGGGGGTAGAGATCAACAAGAATCTGTTGATGAATTCCAAAAAATTCTTTCTTCAGATCTTATCCTAGAGCATTTTGACTCCCTCGATTTCGATTGGGATATCATTCGATGCTTCGGATCTGGGAATCGGAGCCGTAATGTTTTATCGTTATCCAGATGACAGTGAAAGACCGATTTCAAACATTTCAAAATCTCTGAGTGTAAGTCCAAAAGAAATGGTCACAAATTCATAAGGAAGGCTTATCAAACATCAATCCGTCAATAAATTTTACCAGTTCCTATTTGGACGTAAATTTATTACACTATTGTCCGTCCCAAACGGCCGACATTCCAAATTTGACATTCAAAGGTTCCGACGTTATATTTATAGGTAAATTGATATTCATATAGATTCTACCTTTAAGGGTTGTGAGTATCTTCATTAAGATTCAAGAGTGGAATATGTGCTGTCTTTTACTGAGATTTGATTTTGCCTAACAGCAAAGAATCTTTCTAAAATTTAGTTTTAATAACATAATTCAATATCGGAACCTTTGAATGTCATAAGTGGAACGTCGGCCATTTTGGACGGAAAATGGTGTATCACAACGGATCACAAACCTTTGTTAGAAATTCTTCGGCCAGAGAAAACGAATGCTCTTATGGTTTCTAACAGGTTCAATCGTTGGCCTCACATTCTCTAACAGTGTAATTTCGATATCGAATACCGGAATACGAAAGAACATGGCAACGCTGATGTACATAGTCTTTTTCCAACGGGATCAGACCTTCGTTTCGATGCAAAGGAATGGACATAAAACCTCAATACGATATGGTTGATTCAGAAACTTAGTGAGCAAACAAACTTCTCGAATCCTGAAATTATTAAAAGAGAAACTCAATGATATACTTATCTTTCCATCCTTCTTTCATTTTATTCGTAACGGATGGCCTTCAAAATTACACGAAAAACTTTATCGCATCCATTCTATTAGCGATCAGCTATCCACAGAAAATGACTGCATTTTATATGGCAATCGGATCGTTATTCCAACCAAAATACTAGCCAAGATTTTGAAAATTCTCCATTCTTAACCTTTCGGAGTTAACCGAATGAAAAGATTGGCCAGAACATGTGTTTACTGATCAGAGCTCGATTTGGACGTACAAAAGATTTGTAAAGGCTGGCAGCAATGCGCCCTTTACCGAAACCGATTACCTAAATTAGAAAATCATCCGGGGGATATGCCACAAAAACCATGGATTCGTGTAGACATTGACAGCGCAATCAATTTCTTAAGATATCAATGATTCGTAGTTATTGACTCTTACTCAGAGTATCCATGCATTCATCGAACCCAGATTATTACAACTGCTTCCACGCTGCGTTTTCTGGAAGTATATTTCAGCCACTTTGGCTATCTAGAAGAAATCGTATCCGATAACGTTCCTGCATTTGTATCGCATGAATTTGAATCCTGGTCTCGTGAGAGGAACATCAAGCATATAACATCTTCCCCCTATCATCCAGCTGCAAATGGGATTGTAGAGCGCTTTATTAAGACCTTAAACCGTGGTACGCAAAAATCTGATAAAAAGTCGACGCTTTTCAGGAATTGTTTTAACATACCGACACACGCCGTTAATATCTGGATCCTCTCCAAGTGAGCTCATAAACGGTAGACAAATATGAACTTTATTAGATTCATTTAAAAGTAAAAAGTCGCAAACAAAAATAAAATAAATCTACCACCAAAATACAAATTCATCATATCAGGAGCCTTGTTACTCAAGGCAAAAGAATTCCAGAAATCCAAATGATCCATTTTGGGAACCCGGAACAATCGTCAAGGTTTTGGGCAATCGACATGAATGAGTTGATCTTTTAGAATCTAGTGGGACTGTCAAGAGACATTTCGAACAGTTGGGAGAAAGATTGAGTCCAGATACAGATTTTCCATACGACCTTCAATCATCAAAAACAAGTCGAAGGCCCCGGAAATTTCTACGCATATACTGAAACGAAAGGCTTGTTCCAAATGTACTTTTCTGGGACCTCTCCGACTGTATAAAAGGCTAATGCCCAAGTAATTCCTTCGAGCAGGAGGGTGTTATAGACTATGACGCGATAATAGATAAACACACCTTATATCAGCTTCTTCACACCCAACAGGTAGTATTTCCACCCTTAAACCATTGACATGTTTTTTAAAATCATTAAGGGCCATCCAAATGAGACTGCGAGAACAAATTGGCCTATTTTAGCACGTGATAATCATATTTGGTCAGCAATTTGTTTTACTTTTACAACAGGATTTGCCTACAAAGTTGGGAAAACATGTTCTGTGTTAAAAATCAAAATATTTTAACACTCCTCGATTTTTCAAATTCTTTTGTTTCAAATTGTATATAAAAATAATGTTATTTATCAAACTCTATCATTTTAGTCCTTCAATCTCGTTTGTGTGGACATTATTGAATGTCTGCGTTGACCAATATTCAGTCTCCATATGATCATTATTGAATGTAAAACCCCATACCAGGCATTCAGGAGTTAACAACCATGTCGAAGGAGGCTACCCTTTCTTCGCATTAATAGATATAAATTACGAATTAAGCTATCCATAAGTAAAATTAAATGTTCCAACACAACATCAGAGCTACAACATAGTTTTCCAAAAACCATAACATTCTTTTTTAAAGAGTTCTAAGCTGAAATGGGTATAATCACAAGGGAAAAAATGTTAGGACCATCAACACATCGCTAACTACTGTGTTTACAGACACAATTAACAAAAAGGATGTATATTACAAAATACCAAAATACTTAAGGATCAAAGTGGTAAAATTCTTAACAAGAGTGAATAACGCAGAGAACCGCAGATTCACACAAACTAGATCAACCAAAAGCTGTGGGAATAATTATGGGCTCTGAATTTTTTTCCTATGTATCAAAATATAAGACGGCATACAAACCAGTTTTTGCAAACCGTTGAATTCTTTTATATACGATATCCTGTTCTCGCTCGAATGTTTGATTCAACGATACAAAAACTAATAAAGTCAACATTATTAATTATTAGCTGAAGAAATAGCAGGGGGAAGTTTTTGAAGCATAATTATTCCAGTAAAAATGGATGTTGCGATCATAATGAAGATATCGAAGGCCAGAACGTATATACCATACTTTGAATTATGAAATTTAGACTAAATTATAGATTGGGGTACTTGCCAAGCCATGAGGAAATGAGAAACGTAACAAACTACCATTATGATGTATTTTCTTTCATTCAATGCTTTGAACAACATCAAGCTCCACGAGATATTAAGAACTATCACCAAAAAGTTTATGAGCGCTGTTATATATAAAACAAACCTGCGGTCAAAGCGTCGTTAGTGATGTTTTCATATTGAACATCTCCGTCTCCCCATAAACTACGAACATAATTTGACGAATTTAAAATAGTGAACGAGATTCCAAAGCTTAGACCGTTCACTGAATTATAAAAGGCATACTATATGCATATTTAGGAGATACTAGCTTGAAATCGTCCCGCAAATAAATGAAAAAATTGCGATCAAGGACCCTTTGTAAATAGAAAAAATACGTTATTACAAACCAGCTAGCAGCACGACCAACTTCTTGAAATATCACAGAAAATAGAATCGCCGCGAAAATGGAAGGGGAAGAAATCGAAATCAGCGACCATACAACAGAAGACAGTATCAATGAGAAGATGTACATGAAGAAGCTGATTAAACTCACCAGGAACATGTCATGATTTGCCACGACAACTGGAAGGTAGAGCGATAGTCCTGGGCCCATGCATGACAGGAAACCACTGATGAGGGACTCTAATGGCATTATTACCCGATTACACGATTCTTATCGATTTCCATTATTTCCCGCAGGATTTAAGGCGGTTTAGGTTACCACCAATGCCATGCGCACCCATCAACACGTTTATTAATTTTTGCAATACAAGAAGCAAATCGGTGACATTCTACATTTCTAACTGGCCGTGAGATAGCTAGTTTCTGGTTTGTACTAAAGTACTTTTGGGGATTTCCACATACTAACCGCTTTGCGAAAATAAACAGATCAAAACAAGTGTTTATTATAGCTTGCCCTTGCATTTTGGTTCGTAATACTGGATTATAGTGCTTACATTAGTTTTTTACACTTATTTCGTTATGGTTTGCACGTGTTTGTGTACATCAAACCCAAGGTCGAAACATATGTGGTAAACCAGAACCTGAGCCCATTATAATGTGAGTGGACTCAACGTTTTTTGAATCATCTGAAATTCGTCATGTCCACTGACATTCGAAGAGTTACGACTTCTTTGATGGGTCTTTGAATAGGATTATGCATGAATGAAATTTTCGCCGGATGATGCCTCTACTCGAACTGGTAATTACTTCGATGCTAATTTTGACAAAAAGATGAAAACCATATGGTGATGGTTTAAAATAAAATAGTTTAGAAACCGTGAGTTTATAAAGTGAGGGTGCCAAAACAGTGATAACCTCTCAAAAACCACACGTTACCGGGTTTTGCGTTCAAGTCATCGCACCTAAATTTTTTTAAAGAGCTGATATCAAATGATAGTTTACTTCAATAAACATATCGAATGTACTAACAAAGATGAGGATGGTGAGAATATCACACAGGACGATCACTTTGGCGAATGTTTTTTTGACTGTAGAGTGAATGGCACTAGAAATTAATCAGTTGAAATATTGTAAACATTCACTTTTTCAGAAGCAGGAATCACGTATTGTGCTTACGTGGTATCCACTTATTTATAATTACTTAAAACGAATAAATTATGTCTATATGCAAAGCCTAATAGAATTTTCGTTTTTTTATTTATGAATTTCGCCATCGTTTGTGTATGCACGTAAGTTTACAAGTATTAAACCTGATTTAATTCTATTGCCATTCGCTCTACAGTCAAAAAAACATTAGCCAAACTGGTTATCCTGTATGATATTT
>JWZT01002320.1:201862-228978 GCA_000827895.1 Thelohanellus kitauei
ACTTTTTATTACACATTGGAAAATTAGTTAGCTCAAGTCTAGAGTTCAAATAGATGATAATCAGAGGCTCTAAAGTGCTAGTTGAAATCGATGAGTGTAGTATAGGCAAAAACAATCACTACAAAGGGTACTATTTTAATGGAGCATGGGTATGAAGATGTGCCTAACCAACAGTATATCGGAAGCTGTTTCTTTTTTCAGATAGAAGATCAAACACACTGATGTCAATCATATCAACACCTGCCTTGCCTGGTTCGACAATTATCAAGTATTTTTTTTGAAGCAATAAGATCTTGAGAAACTGTTTCCTAATTTTATTGTAAACCACCCTGAAACATTTCGCGATCATATTACAGGTCACTACTAATACCAGGTTGGGGACCAGTAGTGCGAATATTTTTCAATGAATTTTTTAACACAAAAAAAGAAGTGTATTCACTTGAATGAAAAAATTAATATTAAAAATGGGTTTACAAGGTAAAAAAATGGTTACCATTATCTGGGTTTGCACCCAATAACTCGGTTTGCGTCAACAAATAACATGAAATTACACATAAAATCAAAAAAAATAACAAAGCACAGTAAAATTAATTAATGTAAATTTTGAGTTTTAGATAAGCATTACTTTAGTCTCTGAATGTCTTCTTCTTCAAAGCACATTAAAAGCGAGTCATTGTGCAAGAAAACCACGTAAGTTGAGCATTGATAACATCGATACATCCAGATTTCATTCTTTTTATCAGGCTATTTATTCTATTTATTGATAAATCTTTATTTGGATTGTTCTTTATCATGTTCAAGGCTTCCTCGCATGCATTCAGGCATACCCAAACTTCAACTTTGGTAACCATTGTTTCACCTTTTACAACCATGTTTAACATTAATTCATTCATTTAAGTCGATACTGTTCTTTTTTTGTTAAAATATTTATCAAAACAAATTCTCACCATTGGTCGCAAAACCCGGTACCATGGAATGGCACCTGGAACCTTCTTAAACTCAGAATGTCAACAATAAGAAGATAGGAATCGATTGACCAGGAGAGATATAAACGAATAAATGATTTTATTATCTAAATACCAGTGTAGGAGGAGAAACCGATCTGCTATTTGGATTAGATTTATACATGTTCTGAATGAAAAAAATTTAGACAGAATAATCTCTTTCTACTAGACATTTTAGTATTTCACAACTTTAAAAACATTATAAATTTATCATTAAACGCGAAATTGTAAATGTGAAATTAAATTGAGTTCAAGTTTTCATTTGCACGTTTTAATTTGGTTGTAAACAAAAATAACAAGTTAATCTGGGGCCAACAAAATTAATATCTTTTTGTTATCAAAGTTTAGGGAGATGATTATTTACATCAACGTTGGCTTACATCGTGATTGCTTGAGTATGGTTGAGGGGTAACGAAGTTCAATCCAGTGATAATTGTCAATCAATTCTCAATACGCAATGACGAATTTAAACGATCACTGCTTTGAATTTTCGATTTCATAACCTGGCTTAATCACTAATAATTAAAACTGTTTGCAAGCATTAAACAAGTGATAAACCTAAGGGTGTGTTCCTGATACTAGGCTTTATCAGCCTGATTTCAAGTATTAAATTATATCAAGGGATTATTTACCAAATTTTACCATCAAAAATCCCCAAATACGAAATTGTAGTGACAAAAACAATGAACTAAAATTACCAGAATAGTTTGAATTAAAACATACACAACAATAATTCTCAAAAATATCATCCTTACAAATGGAATTGATTGGTATATATTCTTGAAGATGTACTTTAATCGTACACATGTCCTAAATGGGTTTCTCGTTAAACGACGGATTATTTTAAATCCATTCGTATGTGACGTTTTTTTTATAAACTGACAAAATTTGTCAACAATAAGCTAATGAGATGAGAAAAGCGCGTTGAAAACGATAACAAACGACGCGATTGTATTAGATAAGCGGTCGGCGTGCATCCGTATAAATGGATCCATACCTTGAAGATTTTGGAGATCTTAATGAAAAGATTGACTCCATACAGGTAGCAGAACAACAGCCCCCGAAAAAAGTTTTCAACTTCAACTTGAGTGCAGCTCCATTTGTACCTGGAAACAGCTGCGTCGATGAAACCAAAACCACCACCCCATCATTGCCAAAGGAAATTTCTCAAAAAGCGACCAAACGGTCAGAGGAAATTGAGTCTTCAAGAAACAAAGTAATTTCCAAAGCCAAAGAGTCGAAAGAGACAATCAATATAGTATTCATTGGCCACGTGGATGCAGGAAAATCCACCATAGGTGGCCACATACTTTTCCTCACAGGTATGATTGACAAGAGGACACTTGAAAAGTATGAGAAAGAAGCTCGTGAAAAGAATCGAGAATCCTGGTACTTTTCGTATGCTCTTGACACAAACTCTGATGAACGAGACAAGGGGAAAACCGTTGAAGTTGGAAAGGCATATTTCGAAACCAAACACAAACGCTTTGTTTTACTTGACGCTCCTGGACACAAAGCTTTTGTGCCTAATATGATAAGTGGTGCAGCCCAGGCTGATATTGCTGTTCTGGTTATATCCGCTCGAAAAGGGGAGTTTGAAACGGGTTTTGATCGTGGTGGTCAAACACGAGAACATGCTCAAATTGCTAGGATCTCAAGCGTGAAACTCCTCATCGTGGTTGTCAACAAAATGGATGATCCAACCGTCAATTGGTCCGAGGAACGTTACAACGATATCACCGATCGTCTTTCAAAATATCTAAAAAAATCATCGTGGAAAAGTAACGAGATTTACTTTATGCCTATATCTGGTTTTTCTGGTTCGAACATCAAAGACCCTGTTTCACCTGATATTTGTCCGTGGTGGCAAGGTAAACCTTCATTCTTGGGATATTTGGACTCCCTACCTCCAATAAACTCAGATGTCGAGGCTTCTGCGATGGTGATAATATCTGACAGATATAAGGATAAAGACATGGGCCTTTTATTGATGGGGAAAGTGATATCTGGATGTTTTGGCAAGAACGATCAATTTACATTGATGCCAATTTGTAAAAACTTTAGAATTTTCAGTATCTTAAGTTTGGAAGATGAAGAATTGGAGATGGCAAAAGTTGGGGAGAATATCAAACTCCGTTTAAGTGGCGACGAAGAGGTAGACGTTATTCCCGGATATGTATTATGTTGCCAAAATAACATTTGTCCAATTGGCAAGACTTTTGATGGACATTTCGCAATAACTGACTGCAAATCAATAATAGCGCCAGGCTATAAGGCAGTAATTCATATCCATAACGCCATCGATGAAGTGACGCTTGTCTCAATCAAGAAAGTCATGGATGTGAAAACTCACGAATGGCTTCCAAAAGCACAACCGTAAGGCTGGCATTTAAACAGATTTTTGAAACAAAACGATATATGTATTGCTCGATTCGTGTTGAATAATGCCCAATGTATCGCACCCCACACCCAGATTCCTTATCTGTCCCGATTTTCGATTCGCGATGAAGGTAATGCCTCAAATAAACCAGGTAAAACCGTTGGGTTTGGTAAGATTCTGAAAGTAATTCAATTGGAATAATTTTGATGTAGTTAGACTTTAGTTATCAGTATATATTTATCTGTCTATGTTTTTTAAACTTTTTGGTTGTGTTGGATTTTCCTGTACCAGTTCCAAATCCGACGAATCGGATTCTGAGTTGGCCAGAAGGCTCAAGCAGAAAAATAGGACTCTCAAAATAATTTTGTTGGGCCCGGGTGATTCAGGAAAGAGCACATTTTTAAAACAGATCAAATCAATAAATGGGGAGGAAAGGACTCAGTATGAAAAGGAGTATACTACCAGGCTAGTTTATTGCAACATCTTGCGTGGGATTCGGATTTTGTATGATTTGGCCATAAGAATGGGGTTTAAGTTTTCAGATTCTTCCAATATTGATTTGGGAATGGAGGTTCTTGGCATATCGTCAATAGTCCCAGAAGAACTAGATTATGATCGGTTCAAGATTTATGTCCCAGCTATCAAAAGATTATGGGCCGATTCGGCATTACAAATGGCTTTCGCAAACAGGAAGGATTTGATTCTAGTATGCTATTCCAAGCCAATCTAATATTTAGGCAGATTCGGTGAAGTATTTTCTGGATAATCTTGATCAAATTTCAAAAAAGGTACATTTTGTTTTTCATAATACTTATCCATTTTACAAAGAATAATCCATTGTAAAAATATTCTATCAATGAATTCAGCTTTTGTAAATATGGGAAAAATCTTTGGCACCCCTTTTATTGAAATATTTGTGATTATTGTTTTGCCACACTGGTTGGTATGTCAGCTATATTTCTACTTGTCATCAAATCGTAAATTCCAGTTTTTTGAAAACACTCAATTCTTTATTATCTTAAAACCATGTGTGAATGCTTCCAACTTGAAAACAGTTTTAAAGAACCTTTGTGCTATTGAACAAACACAACCCCCTCCCACGACACAAATAAACGATTATCAAATCTATTGCTCTTCTCTCTAGAAACAACGCTACTCAAGTTTCATCGTTTGAAGTTGCAACAAAAAATATTAATTATCTTTAAATTTCAACTGATAAATCTCCTGAAGAAAATTTATTATGCATATCACAATTTAACAGACATTCAGAATTAGTCTTTCCATGCTTATGTATCATAAATTTAAACAGTAAATTGTTTTTACATGTTCCATACTCCCTTATGTTAAGAAGCATTACAACGTCTTAGAATTATATTGCCACGCGAAATGATGCCCTCAGATGCCGGAAAATTACCAAAGGTATATCCGAATACGCGTGCACGGTTAAAAACGTGCCCTTCGTCTTTATCGATATTGGAGGTCAACGATCCCAGCGGCGCATATGGTACACCCTGTTTGAAAACATGGTTGGAGTCATATTTATGGTACCGAGCAGCGACTTTGACAGGGTTCGTAAATTTTTTTATATATAGGTGATCATTGAGGACCGTAAGACGAACGCTGTCGTTGAGGCATTAAATATATTTAAAGCCATTATCCAGAGTTCAAAACTTAGGAACTGTGCGATAGTTGTGAATTTCAACAAAGTGGATATATTGGTCGAAAAGATCAAGCTCAAAAATATCGATGAATATCTCCCCAACTTTGTGGGTGACCCAAGAAATATTGACGATGTCAAGAATTTCTATATCAACACATTCAGCGCTGTTGTCCCGGAGTACCTTTCACCCGATTTCTTCTTCACTAATTCTCTTGATCGAAAAAATATCAAAAATACATTCAACATCATCAAGCAGAATGTTTTGAATTTCAACATGAAAAAACTACTTCACGAATAATGTTATGATATCCTCTTAAAAATTGCTAATATATGATAGTATTGCATAATATTGTAATTTCTTACAAGATTAATACCTTCAGTTAGACGACTAAAAATTTATGCTCTACCTCAAACTCACTGTCTTTGTATTTATAATCATGGACGAAATCCAATCAAGCATAGTATACTCTACTAATAATCATTACTGAAGGCAAATAAGTTTCAACCTTCAAATCCTACCAAATGTATCATCACTTCTAAATTCTCACCAGCTTTAAGTTTAAAATCAACTAATAAATTCGAATTTAACAGGAAATATTCAATCATTTAACGTATTGAATTGATTTTTAGGTTTCATGACAAGGGTTTTTTCATTTTCATTCGGATTGTTTTAAATTGCTATCAGTCTTTAATTCCTTTCTTAAATATCTCGTTTTCGATGGACAATTTAATTTGGCAATGGTCTTAGGATCAAAATTAAACTTTATTTTAACCTTTTTACTGGGCAGCTACCGGATAATCACGAAAATGATCATGACATATATGAGTGATGTGAATATCCCCATTTTCAACCGAAAAGCCTGATCAGTAAAATATTGTCAATATTGTTTAGCACCCTTCTCACCCAAAGGTATCATATCTTCTTCTCTAGCATTTTGTTTTACTGACTTTATTGGGGACAGTGTCGAACGTTGTTTTAAAATGCTTAAAAATAGATTTGAAAGATATCAAATGTACATTAAACTTGGCCATAACCAGATAGCTTAAAATCAACGAGGACAAAACAGTTTCGAAAACTAGAAAATCTAGTTTTTGTAATTTGTATGGAAATTTCTTACCAATTTTATTATTTCAAATCATTAAAGCTTAAGGATCAGTTTTACTTTTATAGATTTCACCCAAATTATGTCTGGACCTGCTGAACAGCGATGGTACAATAATTCCTATACAATCTGTTTAAAAACATGGAAAAGTTTCCTATAAGTAAAAAGTATCACCATAAACAGGAGTTGATTGAAATAGAGCTCTGCGTACTTTAATAGAGTTTACGATTCATAAAAAACTATTGATAGGTTTAGTGATATGGTGTTGGTACACCTTGGCTTGGTTTAGTTTCAATTTAATAATAAGCAATCATAAATTGTTCCTAAGTCATGAAATGTAAGTTTCAAACTCTTAAGTTGGTTAATTGTGCCTTGTTTAAAATACTCGTCGTTTAAAAAATGGAAGTTTAAATTAAACCTATAAAATATAAACTACACTGAATCATTATTCTCAGACTGTTTCAATACTGATTCTTTAATCGGTATTAGATACAAATTTTGACTAATTGGCAGTTCTACTTTGCCACCAGGTTTAAGAACTCCTACCGACAAATGGTCGCTATATTTACTTTCTCTCATAAATGCCTCCATCAAATAAAAATTGTCTGCCTCAAATTGTATGTAGAGTGTCGCTTGATATTCAGGATATCTGAATGTCAACCAATTTTACCTATTCCATTCACGAAAATCGGTACTGAAATTAGTAGGAAGGTAGGCGACCTTCTCCAAAGAGTTTTCTGATGTGTTTTTACCAATCCATAGCTCACATTCGTCGTCACAAGATAGATAAAAAACGTATGGCCCAGTTTCAGCTGCCTACATCAGCAATTCAACTACTAGATAATATGAACTTAGCCTTTGGCCGTAAAAATCACCAACGTTTGGTGGAGCTTCGAACATGTCCATAATCAGATATTCATCTGGAAAATAAGGATAACGCTCGTCTTTGATTAAAGCATCGATAGAAAGCTCGTTTTGGGGTAAATTAAACCATGCCTCTCGCAGGACACCATACAAATGGTCACTTCTGTTTGGGTTAATATGTGGTATTTCATGCACGAATCTTGTGTTGGGGATTATATTTTGGCTGTTAATGGTATCCGCGTGTGAATTATCAGTTAATTTTCCAATCGTAAGGCTATTAATTCGTGGTGAACTTTGTGGGAAAGTTTCGCATGTATATATCGTTGTCCAACCAGGCACGCAAACTTTTGTATATGGATCAAATATCGTTTCCGCAGGGCAGTTTTTAACAACAGGAACCGTACCCTCACACTCTATGAAAGAATCACAATTTCCAGTTGGATTTATGCAAAGAGAGTATGGAATATCACAGCATGAATGCTCATCGTGATCTTTAACTTCTTTTTGGCCAGATGCTTCAAGTTGATTTTCGTCAAGTCGATGCTGATTCTTTACAATTTTCTTAGAGTGCGGGCTTTTACTCATATATTTATGATGTTTCGATTCTTTTCTTTTTGTTAATATTGAAATTACTGTTTGTTTGAATCTTCTGACTCTTCCAGAGTTTCATAGTTGTTTTCATGATCATGACGTTGAGTAGGCGATGGGGTCGTCGCTGCCAGTGTTATTTCATAGTATGAAGGTGTAGTAGTTCTCGGTGTTGGGGGTCTTCGAGTTGTTCTCTTTGTTGCTGAAATTAATGAATTGTAATGATAGTTTAAGAAAATTCAAAATGTATTGACTTTAAAAAAAGTCAAAATCAAGTGACGAACTTTAATGGGTGAATATGGGATAGCTTGCACAGGATAATTTATCTTATTTCGTTGAAAACATGAACAACTAACTGTGTATTAATCTATCGCCTTATTTTCAGCGGCAATTCGTAACGTTTAGATAATGACGTGAGGGGTGGCCTAGCCCTAATATGCCCACAATCGGTTTACTAACAGAAATTTTGCTGATATATGTGTTTCTATGAAGCTTTTAAAAATGATAAAATGGTGACTTTGATTGATCCTTTCTCAATGTAAAAGGTCAAAAAATCAAATGCCGATCAGTTTTAATAAACCTAGTATCCTGACATAAAAAATGAAATGAAAAATATAGATATCAGATCAGAGAATGAGCCATCCTTTTATATTATTTTAGAAGTTCCGAATTTTTGATTGAGTATTTGGAAGATAAAAAAATCACCTACGAATGGGAAGAGTGAAACCATTTTATGCTTCTAAAAAACTAACAGCTATTTTGAAAATTCCTAAATGTTCAAAAATTACTTCTCGTTTTTAATATTAGTTCAATATGACTTTAAAATAAAAACGAAATTACTTTGCTGAGATGTAGCTTCAGTTATAGTTGTAATGATAGATGTGTAGGTGACATCTTCAGTTGTTGGATAATTGGGGGTTTGGTTTGCATCATACATTTTCAAAAACTTGCTTATCAAGCTTATTTTTTCATCGATATCATTTTTACTAGATACGGTCTTATTTTCGCTACTTAGCCGATCAGGCAGTGAAGTCGTTGTTACACTTTTGGTTGTATCTTCAACATGGTTATAAATCTCTCCGGGATAAGAATTTTTGTAAATCATTTTAAAATTCGGCTGGGAAGCAATCAAAATATGATCACCAATATATATCATTCTACACGGCGGGAATTTTATCAGCAGCCAGCCACTACCCATGGAGGATTTTTCAACATCTATTCCTGTTCGCCAAAAATACAATTCATTGTCGTCCATATTCTCGAATATGTTTTTCAGTTTTGCGATTGTATAACCTCTGTAACCTGAAAATATTCTGGTCATCGAAGTATTAAGAGAGAGCCAATAAGTGCCTTGAGGAGTGGCGTTACTTATTCCGAGTCTGATATATACTTTCCCTTTTGAAATTATCCAACAGGATGAATCTCCACATGTCAAATCTTCGATTCCCCGATCCGAGTCAAATTCAACAGACGACCATGATAAACCTGCACCATTTTCCCGGGATATTTCAGAGCGATAATACAAGTGGTAATCCGTCGTTAAAATCCAGACCACAAAAAATGATATTGTTTGTATTTTTGAAATTATCAAGTCCCCGCTGTCTACCTGAGACCAACTATGATTGCCAATCTCCTTGTAAATCACATGTCGATTATCATCCACCGCCCAAACGGTTTCACCATTCACAGTCACATGTGTGAAATTATACTTGTTAAAAAGGGCTCTGTGATGAAACCCCGTTTCGGAATAATTCAAAACCATAAGATTATAATTTGGTAAAATGCACCACAACTCTTTGTTATTGCAGCTATCAAAATCGATGCAGTTCACACCCAACGCTGTCCATTCGTCAGGAATTACAGAAGATTCTGTGCTCCTGTCATCTTGAAGTTTCACTATTTTTGTATCATTACTCAAGCTAGTTTCTAAAGGCGATGGTTGGTCGAGTGGAGTAACTGATGATAAGACCGAGTCTTCGCAAAGGTTATCTGTACATCTGTGTGTTTTTGGGCAATGCGAACATTTTATACCGATGACATATGGTAACTTTTTAAGTTGATTTCCACCAGGATAATAGTTACATACAAGGATAGTTTTATTGCCTTCGCAAACTTTTGCCCCACACCCAATCGAGTATGTATTGGCCCATACAATTTGGGTGTACAAACTACACTGATCAGTACATCTGTTGTGAACAATATCATAATTCTGGGCTTCCAAATACCATCTTTTCATCCCTTGGAAAATATCACCGCAATCAACATATTTTTCAAGATTTCCACAGTTTCCAACACCCCAAGCAATATTCTCACCTATCCACGTCGCATTTTGCTTTCTAACATTACATTATTATTTACCCACCAACGCCGGTAATTTGTAATGCTTGTATATACTCATTATGCCGATGTGTATTGTGTCCCAAAGTGCATTTTTCAACATAATGCGTTGCGATAGCTTCCAACAATGGATCCCAAGTGAGTTTTACCATGTTCGAGGCCGAGGGGACTACGTTTGACCGAATATAGTTATGTATAAATAAAATGGCCTGCTTTTGATCGTTGCTGAGGCCATCGGTTCCGACAACGCCTGAAATATTAATGGGTGGGAGGGGGTTCTGATCATCCACAGGCTCTTACATTTATAAAAAAAATTACCAACGATTTGGAAATAAAAATACAGAACGACAACTATTATCACCCGCGTATAGTGAAATTTTAAATTCCTCAGGTTCTGATGCATGTCAAATTCATCGCAGGTAGCAATACACAAACACCTGCAAACTAAAAATTGAACAAGATAAGCAAGATGTCATATATTAATTAAACTATTTTAAGTAAATCCCCTCAAGCTGTAGGTTCATCGATTTAACGAATTGGTAAGATTGTTCAAGTTCTGGGATCATACTTTCGATAATGGTAACCGATTTAGAAATGAATTCCAGATGAGAGCAGGACTCCTTGAACTTTTTCATGGATGTTTCACAATTTCTCAATTCTCGGTTGGTTTCATCCAACAAGTTGGTTGTTACTTTGGGATTTATTACAACATACGACAGATAGTTGAAGGACCTAAATAACTCTTTTTCTAATGTAATCAATGAGTTCCTGGGTACTAACATTTAAAATAACGTTAACGGTATGACTCGCGAGTTCTCGTATGTTAGCTCAGCAGAATCTAAATACAGTCAACTCCGGTTAAGTGCACAGCTTAGGAACCGGGAAAACGTGCACTTAACTGGATTATGCAGGTATCTGGAGTAAATTTACAGTCACATGGAAACGGGACCAAAATGTTGGGTGCACTTAACCGGAGTTGACTGTAAATAAAAATGAATATATGCTTGATTGTATGTTATTGATGCATTTCTCTACCTCTCCCCTATCAGGATGAAATTTTGTAAATATGTTGGTTGAGCATCTGAGGTTTATGTATATTTTAGATTATTTCACAACTCGATCTAACACTATCTTATGACGAAAAACAAATCTCATACTGGGTCGACCATCTGTTGTTTGTTGAATTTCATAGGCTTGATTAAACAAATTTTAGAAGTAAACTGAGGCTCAGATATTGTGGTAGTAACGCAACAAAAACTCGGAGCACATTGTGACATTTCGTTTCAATATTATTAAAAACGTGCTTTTAGTCGAATCCAAAGGATCTTTGATAAAATTACAAAGATTTCACCAGTGGAGATATCTTCCACTTTTTTAGTGCAATAACTCAAAATTCCATCATTCAATTTGCAACGTATGCGTAAAATTAGGCATTGGTTTCGATTGCGAATACAGTCGGGAATCACTAACATAAACTTGGTAGAATTGCGAACGGATGCTCTGAATCGATCTGCAAATGACCTTTTTGGCCGTGATTTACAAAAATAAATACACTGAATTTAAAGAGTTTCATACATTTGTTCAAACAAGTCTTTAAAAATTAGCTCAAGAACAATGTATACAGATAAAATGATCACATATACATCTACAAGCCAAAGCGGCTGGTTGCATATCCAAGACGCCCGCGGACACGGGAAAACTTTATTCATTTTACTTATATTAGAAACTGTACGATCAAAAAACCAAATTCTACCGGCAATCACATAATCTAGAATTGCAGCAACTCTTTTCCACGATGGTAGGACAGCACAGTAGGCACTGAAGTTGCAGTTTAATATACAAATCATAGAGACTCGATAATGAAATAAAAGTTCTGGAATGGATAAAGGCTCCAAACATATGAACTAATTTTATAGAGAGAATTTACTAAGGCACACAAAAATGCATGGGAAGCTTTTCACCGTACACTCAAAGATTTGTTAGGAAATTATGAACAGTCATTTTGCAGCTCCTTTATGTTAGCCTGGTAATTTAAGACAATTTTTACTAGTTAACCCATGTTTAACAGCTGCCAATTGATTAAATACATGTCTCAAATTATTAGTTTAATGCCGATACGTTCAGAAAATCACTTTGAAGATCAATATGCGTATTGAATTACAACATGAATCATCCGCTGAACGCTTCGCAAAACAATTATTTGAAATGGGAAGATAGAAGTCAATGATGCCAAAAAAGTGTATCTTATTCCAAAAAAATATTTGCAGAATCACAGAGGAATTGACAGATAAATGGTTTCTTAAACATCAGAACTACAAAAATTACAAATGGCTCAGTGAACATACTATATTAGCAATTAAAGATAACAACATCGACACCATACAGTAGAGTTCACAAATTAGTGTGGTAGTTTCATAAATTAGTGAGCGGTGTCATTGACTAGTGACCTTTGTTAAAAATTAAACATTACGGGCATTTTAAAATAATTTTTCGGGTTATTAACACTCAATCTGCAAATTATTCTTAGTGGTTGACATTTTTTCTTGGGTATTCCTTGCTAATATTATATTTTTTTGCTCTGATTCGAAATGGCCAGATAATAATCTTCTTTGAAAATGCTTGAAACAGTTAATTTTTAACAAAGGTCACTAATTAATGAAACTCACTCACTAATTTATAAAACTCGCGCAGTAATTTGTGAACTCGACTGTAAATTGGAATATTTAAAATGAAATACCAGGCGACCTAACAACGTATAAATCAATCGATAAAATAATTAATCTGGATAGAGTTGTTAAGTAGCAGGCAGAATTTTTAATTTCAATAGATGTTCGAGGTATACCACCGTATATTTTAACACTAAAAATTGTCGTAACTTTGATAATTCACAATAAATCCACCAGCAATATGCAACAATACCAGACTTTTCGTAAAAAAGCATAATCAAAACTATAATGTTAAATGGAAAATTTAAAGAAGATATATTGTATCTAACCATCCCTTTGATTCCGATAAATATGCCGTTCGAGTTCAAACGTTTACAGTTTCCGGTGCTACCCACATTCGCAATGACCATCAATAAAGCACAGGGACAACCGGTACAAGCGCGTGGATTAAATTTGAAATATCCATGCTTCACATACAAACAGCTGTATGAGGCTTTCTCATGGGTCGGCAAACCTTCTGGTTTATACGTATATTTGCCAGATGGTAAAACAAAAAAGATAGTCTATCAAAAACCTCGTCAATAAAATTTATTTTTTGGTATACTCTTTTTGTTTCTTTGCCATTTTGTTTTTTCATTCTATTCTGTGCCACTACTTTTTGTATTTTTAATTACGTTTTTTGTTCACATGAAATTAATATGAATATAATTAACCACCAAACACTTTCCTTCTTTGAATGAAATTCTAGCACTGAGTTCAGAGCAACTCTGGGTATAATCTGCTCGTCATCTGTAAAATGGAACGCTCTTGATATCGTTGACTAGACGTTATAGCGATGGCCTAGAAATTCATATGTTGATTTTTCTTTTGAGGATTATATTAATGTAAAATTTGTTGTTCATTAATTTGGTCAACTATCAATGATGGAGATGACCAAAATTCTTTGATGATATTTTATATAGACCCAGGTTAATGAACAATGTTAGGGTTTTATGATATTTTTCATAAACAGTGTCTCCTAAGCATTTATTTCACTATAACGAAAAAATCACTAAAATGGCATACATTCTTCGTTCTTGATTACGATTAAGACACCACATTTTGTTGATACTAATATTCGAGGACAGGCTTACTTTTGAAGTTTATGCTTTAAGAATTCATTATTAAGCGAAAAGCAAAAATAACTAAAAAAAACAAACTGCAAAAAACGGATCGTTGTTTCAAAACACTGGAAATTCTAGGAGTTAGAACGAATATGGGTTTGGGGCACCATTCTACTTTTTGAGTTACATACTGCAAGAAATTCTACATGGTTGACATTCTGTGAGTACCATTAGCCTTAATTTTAAATAAGTTTGATTGTCTTTGGTGAGTTCAATTTGGTTCCACGTTTATTCAAGGTCCGTTTTAGTTTCAATATTAGCGAAAAATGTGAACATTCGGGGATCACTCGAAACAGGCAAACGCCATATACGATCCTGGTCATTTTTTGTTTGTTAAAAGGCTTGGTACGCCATAAATTCCTTATCAATTTCGATTATTTTATGCTTAAGTCAGATAAATCAATTGAATGATATGTCCTCTCTAGTTGGTTTAAATCAGTGGTGATCAACCTTTTATTTTACGCGGGCTCTGATATATACAACTTTTAAAGTTAAAATATTATGACTTTAAAATTCTACTGATTTACTAAATATATTAAAAAAATATTTTTACTCAATTTATTTCCTTATTGTGACGTTTGATTCTGCTTCATTGAAACTAACTTTGAATATTTGGATTTAAATTCGGGGCACATTCTTAACACATAATGCAGATAATCATCTATTATACGCGAACGCAGACTTGATTTCGACCTCTTCTACACCGGGAAGGCTTGTTCACACACGTATGTGATAGAAAACGCCCTAATCATCCTCATTCCTAGTTTTCGCAAATTAGAATAGCCTTCTGCAGATAGTTCCCTACACAACGATAGTATCCTATCTTCTCTAAAATTGCCTCTCATTTTTTTGACAACGGTCACGGAGGAGTACAAACCCGCACCGGTACATTTCTGAACGAACTTTACACCGACCGCAATCGTGATGTTGTTCACGTACGACAATCCCTTCCAGGGTCGCACTCCGGCTAGGCACCCGTCTGTGCTGCTCAGACTAGGGTAGGGCAAAACTCACACTCGCTGGACATTCACCCCCATCCCTATGCCCACTAGAACTACGATACCAAAGCGGCATTCGTTCGCATGGAAAAATTGTCTTTTATCAACGTTTAGCATTGGAATTTAATGAGTTATAGTTGCAAGTCACTTAGTGCAGTCAATACATCGAATGAGAATGGATTTACAACGAGTTGGATTTAATGTTGAAAATGGTGAAAGTCGGCTAATCTTTCTAAAACTGGTCACTAATCAGTATTAACAATTGAATTATTCTATTTTTTGGAAATGAAATATTGACCTGTTCCTGCTTAAGTTCAAAGAACGTTGGAAAATGCATCAATACTTGCTTTCCAGCTCGCTGTATGAATAGATCTAATTTAGTTTCAAATTAATGTTTGTTTGCCCACACATGACAGATAAGTGTATTTTTCTCTTGAAGTTTGGTATTAAGATCTCAAATTTTGATTCAAATCGCATAAAATTGCTAGATCATAAAATCACAGCGGATAGCTTAGTTCGGGAATTTGGCTTGATTTATCAGTCAAAAAAATGTTTATCTGGTGTTTTAAGGCGCCAAAATCTTTTCAGTACTTCACCTCATCTTAGCCAGCGGACTCCACTGTAATATATCACATTATCATATTTGGACTCAGTTTCTTTTAGGAATTCTTTGAAAATTTTGTGATTCGACGCTCGAGACATGATAAAATTTACAGATTTTACAACAATCTGCATTACATGTCCACAATTTAGATGCTTTACGGGAGGTGTAGCTGATGGATTATGCAATGAAGAGCCAGCGGATGAGAATTAACATTCAAATCGGTCACTTTTTGATGAAGACAGACAACTACCCCATTGTATTGTCCAACCATGCTTCGTGCACCATCAGTTGTAACCCCAGCAATCCTACTTCAATTAAGCTCAAGATCGTTAATCACTCACGACACCTCTCTGATCACATCTTCACTGGTTGTCCATCTATACATGCTTTTCATAGCAGCTAATTCCTCAATAATTTCAAACTTGCTGCTACCGGGGTTTGCGACCGATAAAGTCATCCGTGACGACCAATAACGACACATTTTTTAAATAAATTTGTGAATATAACAAAGAACTGTATCGACGAAAATGAAAAAGTTTAATGTTCAGCATGCATGTACAACATGAAAAATATTTACAATTTTTTTCGAATATGTGCCTTAAAGAACAAGACATTCTGAGAGACTAAAGTTATGCATGTCAGAAAATAAAACTTTATCTATTAATTTAACTGTTTTTTGCTACTTCTTTTGATTGTCTGTTAAATTCCTTGTTACATCTCCCATTATTCATCGACACAACCCGCTTCTTTCGATCAAAAACACAGTAACTATTTTTCATGTTGTACATGCATGCTGAACATTAAAATTTTTCGTTTTCCTCAATACAGTTCTTTTTTATGTTCAAGAATTTATTTAAAAAAGTGTCGTTATTGGTCGTCACGGATGACTTTATTGGTCGCAAAAACCGGTAACACCACGAACAAACACTAATTATTGGGCCGTCCCAGCAAGGTCTATAGATTCATCAACCTCTATAGAAAACATTTCAATTTTTTGATTTTTCAATAAATTGGAGGAAAATATAATTTCCCATATCTTCATCTCATCTCGTGATCATCATTAGAGATAAGCTAACTGTTTCGAATTCACTTTTTTCTCTAGGCCGTGTTCTTCTACTACGGGTAGAATGCACTTTTTCGTGCATTCTCCTTCAGTGAAAGCTTTGGATTGATTGCCCAATATATGAGCTACGCGGAAACTTGCGCGTACTGCGGCTTCTGTTGCAGTTCTTTTTTCACTACATATTTTTGTTATCCACCAATGTCTATTTTTTACTTTAAAACAATCGTGTCGCGGCGAAAACCCAAATACTTGATGTATTCCTACTTGTGCTTGAACTGATATTGCCTTTTAATATTGAACTCTTTCATCACAGATATTGTTTCCATTACATATGAGACATGAGGGTCTTCCATCACTTTGAACAAAAAAACCAATTTGTCTTGAAATATCGTTCATTCTGAGTCAATATTTCTCTTTTTCCTATCATTGGATTATGGTTAAACTCCGCAAGATCTATAAGCAATGAAGACAAGCTTGCTCAAACTTATTCATGATTGTGCGTGAAACTGTGCACATGTATATGGGACAATAATAACTGTCTGCAAAACAAAATGTGTCACAAAGTGAGTTTGATACTTTTGGGTTGAACCAACTACATCTTCATCCGATCTATACAAGATGAGGGTTGCTGAATGAGCCAGAACCACACGGTATAACATCACTGCGCAAGGTCCTGACTAATACGCATCTTTATGCCGAAACAAGCATCCGGCCACATGAGACGCGCTCGCTGCCAGTATTTTGGGCACCCCTGTTCTAAATGGTTTCCCTCTCGGTGCCATTGATGCAAATCTTGTTGATTCTCCGATTCATTCTTTACAATGTTCGGGAGTTATTTGGAGGGAAGCCGTTCGAATCACCTGAAGGAGATATCGAGGATTGAAAATATTTAGATCAGATTTTACGATGCTTCAAGATTTTGAAATAGGGCTTGATCTTGTTTTCTCAATTACTGTTAAATCAAATGTTTGAAAAAACCGATTTGTTGTTTCCTTGAAAGCTACGGTCTGGTTTTTCTCAATCGTTTGATCAATTTGATCATAATGGATTTCATGTACGTTAATCTCCATGCTTCCTTCCCTTTTTCCTTCTTATATTTGACCAGTGACCCTTTATTTTTCGTATATTTTAGACTGGGTTATTTTATTCATGGAGAAAATTTCTGCCACTTCTCTGTATCAGGTCTGGTATTGGTAAATGGATTTTTCAGGATACAATTCTGAAATTAAATGTATAAATAAAATTGAAAAACAAAAATTGATATTTCCCATAATTGTCATCTTGATTCACTGATGGCTAGAAGAAAGTTTCTCAGTTATTTTTATACAGGTTTTGTATTTCAAATATGATTTGGTGCATCTATGATGGATTTTCTTAAAAATACTTCATCATAATCAACAAAATATTAATAAAAATGTGAGTCTCTCCCGCTATCATCTTCACTTAGTGATTTTTGAAAAAACAGTTCACAATGATTGATGTCGCTTGCCATATTTTCTTATGCTACTAGTGTACAAGCCTCAATTATTCTTGATATGAGGTTGTAAGTTCCATGTAGTATTCAATCTCTCCCCACAATCGATTTTAAATAGGATAAACATTCCTCACATTGATTGAAAATTTGACATTACATCATAAGCCATTTTACATGGCATGAATATGAGTCATAGATGCCATGATCATTATGATGGAACCGAACGTTATCCATCAACATAGTGACTTTCCCTTTCCTTCATAGAATTGTAACCAATTTTGTGAGAAATTCTTTAAGAATTGAGGATTAACTACGGAAAAATCAATTTATGAGGGCACAAAATCAAATTCTGAATACGAACCTCGTAAATTATGGTTTATTAACTTTATTTATAAGCTTCAAAAATTTCTGAATTTCATTCTGAAAATACATTTACCAATCCAAATAAACATTGCTTTAACTCAAGACCCGGTAACTTTATCCTGGATTTTTTCGATATGAAATCACTCTGCTAAAAATGTTTTGAAATTGTTATACTTCTTGTTTTTGGAATTTCGGTTCATTACACAGTGTTAAGAATTTCAGAACTTTCGGATGTCTTCAGGCGAAAGTCAAGATGCCCTCAGAGGTGAAATGCGCGAAAAAATGAGAACTTCTGCATGTCCTCAGAGGAAAATTTGGATACCAAACGGTGTATATTACTATTTCTACTTTCAGGAGTAATTTCCACGTGGCGTATACCAAAACAATCGAGCATAGGAACGTGGTTGCAGCATGATACGGTTCAGTGAATGAATAAATAGAGTTATAAATGTCGTTTCACAAGAATGCACAAATTCGAAGGTTTACACATCAAAACGCATCCCGAGAAACAGTGAATATTAGCGATTTTACGAGATCTAACAAATTTGTATTTTTTTTCAATTTGAAACTACTATTAATTTAAAAATTTTTATACCAAGTTTTCAAAAGAACAAGATCTCTGAACCATTTCAGAATTAATCATGAAATGATTCAAGGATGTAAACTCCTGAAAAGTAGTCAGAAATACTTTAGAATGTTATTTAAAATAAATGAATTTTTACTCCGCTGAGAGCGTTCGGACGTTTAACGTTAGATGAGATTGAAGCGCTTGCGCCGCACAAGAAATAACAATGAAGGTATGCGTTTGTCTTAATAGATTAATATCGCCTACCCTGCCAACGGAACGCAAAAAACCATAGTAGTAGAAGAGGAAGCTAGGTACCGCGGCTTCTACGACAAACGTATAGCGCAGGAAGTATCTGGCGATTTCCTTGGTGATGAGTGGAAAGGATATGTATTCAAGATCACCGGTGGCTCTGACAAGGATGGCTTCGCCATGAAGCAAGGGATAATGACAAACAAGCGTGTCAGACTCTTACTGCGAAAAGGAGATTCTGGATTCCACCCGGTCAAATCCGGAGAGCGTAGACGAAAGTCAGTTCACGGTTGTATCGTCGACGGTTCCCTGTCTGTCCTAAATGTTATCATAGTCAAAAAAGGTCAAACAGACATCCCTGGATTGACGGACGTCGTGATTCCGAGACGTTTGGGCCCTAAAAGAGCTGGAAAGATCAGAAAAATGTTCAATTTATCCAAAGAGGACGATGTTCGTAAATATGTTTTGCGCCGGACTGTTAAGTATAGAGATCCAGAGAAGCAAGCGCAGGTTACTAAACCTAAACTGGTTTCTCCAAAGATTCAGCGCTTGGTGACTCCGATAACTCTACAGAGAAGACGGCGGCAAAAACTGGCTATCAAGAAAAGGAGACTCAAATCAATTCGCGAAGCCAAAGAATATCGAAAAGTTGTAGAAGATTACAATCGACAGAAAAGGCACACGATGGTGGCGGTTTAAACGTAATTACCGGTTAGATTTATACATTTCAATATTTCACTTCTTCCCGTGAATGCTGTGAACATCGTTGATAATGTCTTTCACGATTTTCCTTGTGGTCTGTGTTTCAAATGCTTTTCATTATCCCCCGATCATAGACTTCCTTTAGATTCTCCGTGGGAGAATTTCAAGCTCATCAGGGTTCCTAGCATGTATAAAAATATGGGAAATTTTCATTCACGGGCATGTTGTTTAATCTATAGAGGTGGCTATTTATGTGGGTGTATTTTGTTTTTTGGCGTGAGGATATCTTTTAATAAGGTTGACCGCGATCATTGAATATTTAGCATGAATGAATTATATTTTTCCGAGACTACTTGCCGGATATGGCTTTACTGTAATGTGGAATGACAACGGAATCGTGTGATAAATGCAAGAGTTAGATGGAATCGTCTGTTTCGAATTGCATAGAATGATAAACAGGATTAATTAAGAACCTAGATTTTTTTCAAGGGGGCTCGGTTATTGAAAAGCCAAGTATAAAGCTAAGTAAATAAGAAACAATAAAATTACGACGCTTTTTTTGGTCTTAAGGAATGATTATTAATCGTCAAATATGCATTCCTATAAAGCAGTGTACATGGTATGAAGCTAATCACACATACTGGCCAATTAATCCTAGATATATTTACTGGTTTAAAACTGAAAAATGGTGCTGGATCTTAAAAATTGTCCTGAATAGAAGCTTTGATAAATTATCAGAGCTACAACTTCTTGCTGGGATATTCTATTGATAACTCAATGTGCAATTAAATAAATATAATTAATCATGTTTGTTGAACAGTGAAACTTTTCATGAAAAAAGTAATACTTGAAAGTATCTTTCCTGGCGTATCTATACCAACCTCTATCAACCCAAACACCTTGTCAGACGTTATAAAGAATGACCACTGAAAATGTGAAAAACATGATAAAACCGAGGCATGATTGTTTCGCCTTTGTATTTGTTCATAATTATTTTCTTTTACCAAATAATGCAATAAAATTCTTGGATTTTGTATCTGATCCAAAATATAAAAACGGATATGAAGGTGATTATTTGTACCTAAATACAAAATATAGACGTCGAAACCAGGATTGCGCCTTTATACATCCCAAGCTGACAAATTTTAGCAAGTAGAAGAGTTAAAAACCGATTTATTCAATCTGTCTCATGTATAAGATTGCGTTTGGACTGTCTCGTAATATCCAACGACATTAAGCTTTATTCAATAGTTCTCAGAATCATGTCTCGCTAACCCAATCATCGTGCTATGCTCACTAGCAAAATTTTGGTAGAATATAAATAACGTGGAAAGAAATCCTATGCAGATAGATAGTTTCAAGTAAGTTACTTCATGTATAGATTATTACAACAATCTTTGTCTATTACGATTTCAGAACTGAGAATTTCATAAATATTCGAAATTTGCATTTTGGAATTTATCAATTTTATTTGCGAATATTCTACGAATATAGTTGAATATATTGTTACGAAGATCAAAGTTCAAACATCAACATTCTGCCATTCCATGATTTGAATTAGACAGTAGTAAAATTCTCTTATTCAGTATCTTCTGGACGGTTATCAATGTAAAACCACCACGTTATAAATAAGACTTAATATAGCTAGTCAAAACATCATCTCCAAACGAGATAAATCCTTCAACCTAATTGTTAGCCAACGAGAATCACATTACCAAGAATCGTAAAATGTTGAAACGTTTTACTTGTAATTATGGTTAATTTTCAAACTAATCGTGCATATGCTAATCGAGTAAGCAGATGCGTAAGTCTGGATGCAATGTTTGTATTTACGAGCTCGAGGATCACAAAATCAATGAAAAAAGTAAAAACATTAAAAATAACCTGCCCTGAGGGAGAAAAAGATCTACTATTAACTCTAGAAATGTGAGCCATAATTAAACCTTTCACTAAAAAGATGATTCCATGCGTTTTGATTCCATATCCAACTGATCACATGTTAAAATTACCCAACATATAAAATCCTGTATTCCTCAAGTAATTATAATTTTATTTCGATCAATAATGATAAAATATTATTTTACATTTTGATAGGATTTTTTGTGCTTTTAAAATATGCTAAGTTTAAATATCAATAACGCCATATGTAAATAAGAAAATTAAATCATTAAAATCGTATATTATGACTTATTATTTCATGATAACTAATTATATTACCATCACTGAATGAAGTAACAATTTCTTGAAGTACTCCATCAAGATCTTTATAGCCTCTTCGACTTTGCCGATCGTGTACTCCAATTAGAATTTGGGTAATTTTTTTTCTCTTTAAAGCCTCATCGTTTATTCAATTTATCGAGGAAAACAAATATACACTTAACCCTGTCTACTTTTAAGCTAAAACCAATTTTCTTTGAATTCTGACCAGAATTAATATTTTCGAATATTTCTTAATTATTGTTTTCATTTCACATTTCATGCTCAAAATAAACGATAAAATCCGAATTAGCACTAGCCTTAGCATTAAAGAAACAACGAAATTGTCAAGTATCTTGAATATAATCCATTGAAATCCATCACATAATTTGTGTCCTAGTTTAAATGGAGTATAAAAAGATATATGTTAAATTGTTGTTTCTACCAAAAAGCTTCCAAAAGTATGAGAGCTCTCCCTAATAGACCCAAACAGGTTGTGATATATCAAATAAAGTATGTATCAAGAATTAAATGCAAAACTCATTTAAGGATCGCAGCTAAGAGAATCTTGCAATTCATCCAACCGAAAAATGTTGAAAGTTTTTACATTGTCAAAAAATCAAAAAATAAACATCAACGTGGCTCCATAAATAGAAGATAATTTGTCGATGGCTACTGTTGTTTCTAGATTGGGAATAGACGATTAAGTGGCGAGGATGAAATTTTATACAATTTAAAAAATTTTATTGTTTATTTTAAATTCAAAGTATATAAAACTGAACATATTCACTTATAAAAGTTAAAACGACACGTTTATTGCATGGAAAAAGGAACTGAAATCTCAATTGTCATGTTAATTTGGGATAAAATAGTGATCTTATCTGAATTCATTCAGCCAGAATTTTCTGTGAACCCTGTCTATTTTTCAGTTTTTCAAAGATCTTGTCCTTCGACCTCTGGAAATGAGACAGTGTTTACTGTATGAAAGTTGACTAAAAGCGAAGTGTGAATGAAAGTCCGAAAATAGTCCGAAATAGAATTATGGCATTATTTTTTTACCAAGCCAGCAAAATACAGTTTGAATATACATATTTTATAATTTTTTGAATCTCTATAACAATAAAAAGATTTATGTCAATTTTATTTTAACAACTTTTTTGCGCATATGCCTTAAAAGATGGAAATGAATTCTGGCAGATCTAATATTGCCTTTCGAGCACTTTTTGACTGTTGATTCAAATATTAACTTAAAAAAAAAGCCATTAAAGACCGAAAGTATTGTCAATGCAGTAAATTGCAATCACCTATGTCTGCTTCTACACTATCATCAAACTAATGAGATTGTCAAGAAACTCATACTTGTAACAAAAGTGAGCTTAAAAAGGATGCTTGATATTATTACTTGTTTCAATTGGTCAATTTAAATGATTTTTTTACACAGAGATTTTGAATCTTTGAATGTGGGAACTTTTTAGATGAAGCAAACTTTTGATCCTTTTAACAGACAATGTTATAAGTTATACCTGAATGAAATGCATGAAAGATTAGAATCGGCTTGATCGAATGATGTAAGTGAATATTTTTATCTTATACGATAGTTTGATGAGTAAAAATCATTTTTTGGCAAGTATTAAATCTTGTAATTTCGTTTGAAATTATTTTTAATGTTCACTGGTTAATTAAATGAGAAAAATGTAATTCACGTCTATTCATATGACATTTATCCCAGAAGGGAACAAAATTCTACCCCTTTGATAAGTTTCAACATCCTCTCTGTAGTTATTGGTTCCACCGTACCTCAGGCTGGTTTTTATTTTTTTACATTAAAGATAACTTTAATAAGTAGTATAGTATTAATTTTATACTATCGGTACAACATGGTTCTTATCCTAATATATTAAAACCAATTTAAGAAGAAAATCTGCATTTCTTAGAATAAAAATGTTTTGTTCCATTCAAAAACAGATCATAAGTAGGTTAATTCTTTGCCGAAGCATTGATAATTTTGGGAGAATCAAATTAAAAATAATTTGAAGATTATTTATAAAATAGGGGGAAAAGTGGAAACTTGGAAAAAAAATGTTTTTTATATTTTAGTAAACTACGAATATATGTGGAAAATAAATTCGTTGTAAGAGTTAAATATTCGCTTAATTATTGTGGGAATTTTTCCATTCTAGATAGTCAGAAGGAATCACAGGTCGAGTGAAAAACGATTCTTTGTATCCGATTTTTCGTGAATTGTTTCGTATACTTTTGAGTTTTTCTGAGTAGAAAATGAATTCTTTTTTTATTACAGAGATAAATGACGCTAAGTTAGGGTGAGCATTCATAAAATGTTCTCCTAACCTTCTGTTGTATCGCTCAAGGCCATTGTTTGTTCTTGCGACCAGATTTTTACTTATTTTGGAAATATTCCATAGAGTTGGCGGAAAGCGTTTTATCCATGTATTTCTGAAATACCTCCAAAATTTTTTAGTGTTTTCGTCATTTTGTGTTTTATTTTCAATAAATTGTATCCCCATATTTATGTCGTTTGTATCGATGACAGTTAGGAGCTCGATCTCTTTTGCTATTTGATTAGAAGTTTCTTGGTTTTTTACATACTTTTTAAGTTTTCTATGTATGGCTTGTTTAAAGTGGAAGAAACAGCCCACCAGAGATGAGTCTCTAAATTCATGTTTGACAGCGTTGATTAATGCCATCTCAAAATCGACAGTTACATGCGAGGGCATCCAACAATATTCTAACAAGACTATGATTTCGTGTAACATATTACAATATAAATATTCATTCCTTCCCGTCAAAAGGCAGAACGCACAAGGAACGTATTCATTTGTACCAGCATCATGAGCCATGACAATTACACACTGTGAAAATGGATATGGAACCGATCTAAACGTAGCATCGATGAACACGTGGCCGTTGTACTTTAATAGGCATAAGAAATCATCTGGGATCCAAATGAGTATTTGGTGGTACTCTCCATGGACGTCACCACACCAATACCTTCTCATAAATGGTCTACCATCATCGAAAGAACGCATTGAACCAGAAATCGCCGAATTTACACCATTTAATCCAATTGACGACCCTCTTCTTTGATTTATTTTATTGAATATAGAATTTTTAAGAGGAACTTGATAAATTGAATCTCTAAAACGGTCTTTTAAACCTAATAGAAGTTTTTAATAAATCTGAAAAGGAAATAGTTCTAAGGACTGACAATGATTATCGAGAAAGCTTTCGATATATTCTTCTGTTGAAGCATGATTCGAATCATTATTGCTTGGTTGAACTGAATTTTTGCTACATTTGTGACTTCCTTTTTGTATGATTCCTTCATGAGTTGAAATCAACGTAGCACGACATCTAAATGATTGAAATTTGCTGCAACGATAATACTTCTTGCCTTTACTCACTTTGTTCAATTGATATTTGAATCCATTGTAAATAACACGTTTCCTAGAACCAATACTAGTTGTGTCAGAATTCATTTCCAGCTTTTAAGGCGCGCGCGCAAAAGATTGTTAAAATAAAATTATTAGAAATACTTTTATTGTCATAGAGATTCAACACAAAAATAAATATGTATATTCAAACTGTATTTTGTTGGTTTAGTACAAAAATAATGCCACAATTCCATTTTCGGACTATTTTCGGACTTTCATTTATACTACCACTAAAAGAGGTTAGTTATCCAGACCACGCAAGAAAGTTTTAATGTATGGAAACTTTTATAATGTTGATCGAAAAAGCATATACATCACTGCCAGCCCTATACACCACATTTTTTGGTATTTTAACAAATACCACTTCTTCAAAAATTATCTTCTATAAGTTACCACGGCAGGGAAAGGTCTCTCTTTGTTGGTAGATTAATGTCCAGATAGGCGTTTAGAACACCTTCCTTTAGGTTGAATGAAACGTCTAATCTTATTTAAATAAAAGAACCTAAACTGGTGTAATTAACTTGAAGGATGATGCGTCAATCGCTAACCTATCAATACCTTTAAAGTGAAAAACTCTAGTCTTATTTTCATGAATATTTGATCAAATCAAGCCAATAACTCCATCTATGATGATTGGCTGGAATAATGGATTCGCATAAATACAACTGTTTATTTTGGCTGATTATTCTAAGACTAGTACTTGGAGATGATTACAGGTTCGTGGATATGTAAAATAATAAATGATGGATTGCAAAATGAGTTAACTTTAAAACGCGACCAAAATATAAACATAAAAATTACGGAATTCCGTTAAAACTCGAGGAGTGCCATAAATCCTGATTCTCTGTAGATCTCTACGTAACCAGAAAAAACTTAAAATGTTGTGTTTTCAATACAAACGTCTCTCATTTCAGAAAGATGGTTCCATTTTTAACTTCCATGATATATCTATCAGTTTATTTTAAAGATGGGGTTATTCATTGAAATTTTTCATTTTGAACAATTTATGAAGCCACATTACATGAATGAATTGGCGGATTCTAGTTTTCCAAATTTATTTAAACCCAAAGAAACGAGTCCTCCCGAATATTTAAAATTTTATAAATTAAAGAAATGACGTTGTGTATAAAAAATTGATTGAAGCCAAAATGTGATTTTAATAAGATCTCAAAAGAATCGATCGCAGGGACGAACAATTGTATAAACACTAGAATTACAATTAAATAATGAAACAAATTGTGTATTTGTTGTCAAGGTTTACTGGTGTTTGCCGTCTAAAACCAAAAACTATGAAGATATTCATTGTGCACCTCACAACTTTTGATTCCTACTGTCCATATTATTGAGCTTGTGAATGATATTAGATGTATTCTGACTTTGATCTTCGAAGGGGATGTCGATAATCATAATACAAAGAATAGTTGATAAATTTCATCAATAATAACCGTGGATGCATATTGAATTATGCCCCTCTTGCAGTCGCTCGTAGAAGCAAGTAACTGAAACGAAAGTTTCATATATATAATTATAACACTATCCCCTAGGAAATTTTTCTCCAATTATTAAAATCAACCCCAATTTTTTTTGTATAATTATATACTGCATTTTTTCTAATCATTAAAGTAAACAAATTCGAAAATTGACTTTTTAGTTTTCAGAGCATCCAAGATCATTTCCATCGT
>JWZT01002320.1:239989-257474 GCA_000827895.1 Thelohanellus kitauei
ATTTTATTAAAAATTTAAAACGATTGTTTTCTGTGAAACTTGTATTACTATACATAATTTTTTTATAATACAATGTGTGTTATTAACAAAATGCAACCATAAATTTACTTGGAAAAAATAAATGGTACCCACCACCTGGTCAGTATTCTAGAATGTGTTCTGAAGTGAAAAAAGGTTGGGAACCTGTGGCATAGATAACAAAAATTGAGTTATTTCAATGGTGTGAATTGATTGATATACAGAACTGTCATCACAAACCGCGCACATCTCATTTGCTATCACACTAATCCGTTTGATTCGAAGAAAATTCTAAAATGCCAAAACCATAAGGAAATGAATCAAAGTATAAAATATTTAATAATACATTATTTGATTTTAAAGGAACAAATTAATGAATTTTATTTTATGCACGATTTATGATGAAAACTTTGTAATTTTTCATCACCCCTTAAAATGAATTTGGTTTTGATATTATAAACCCACAAATACAAAGATTGCCTACCTGTTGATTTTCTGCATGTTTCGTAAATTCGATCTTTAAATTTATTCATCATATGTCATTGTTTAGATGTTTTATGAGGTAAAATTTACAAAGCTAAAATAAGTCTACAAACGATGTTAACGGTCTTATATAGAGTCGATTTTGCGAACAAACGAGCCTTCCTTTGGGTACTGCTTAAATCTCACTTTATGTAAAAACAGCCTTACAGAACCATCTGGCCCTTATTTCCTTTTGTTTTACTGATTTGTGAAGTTCTGTCTGAACATCAAGGATTCGATCTGATTGACCCCAAATATTCTAATATAAAAAATAGACTTACTGGATCAGTCATCTCGAGTTCGTTTACAAGTAAATAAGAAGGAATAAACCAAGTATTTCGAATGCTGTTATAACTGCAAAACAGTTACCAATGAAATAGAAAATCAGGAAGAAGAATCATACAAGGAATAAAGAGTGTGATATAAAACGCTGGAGATGAGATTAAAAGAACATCAAGATCCAAATGCTGAGGTTGCATGTAGAGAGGTTTAATAAATAGTCTTGATAAAAATATTAGGCAGATAACATATGAGATGAATCCAAACCATATTCCAAGTTGGGTCACCCAACTCCAGTTTCTAATCTCCAATACAGATTTCAATGTTATTACAAGTAATGTATGGGTTAAAATAAATGTTTGGAATAATGAGTCACTCAGAGGAGCCCCATAAATATTTAAGGTTCCATTTGATAAAGACAAATAGCATAATATGAAAATCAATACGGAGTGAAGTGTAGCATTCAGGCACCAATAAGTAAAGCGTCTGATTCCAAAATGATAACTCTTTCGAACACTTCTGTATAGATACGGAACGTTAGTTGATGCCTGGGACGAGCTCGTCATGTCCAAAAGTCCGAAACAAAATGGTTGAAATGTTGTATAGACGCCGTTGAAGAATGGAAAATGAAGTTTCAAAACGACTGACTTTCCGGAAAATAGCGTCAAGAAGTTGTAGAAGAATGGCAACAAATTGAATACCAAGTTTTTGTAAAAGACAAAGTACACACAATTGCAAATGCGGCGGTAACAAGAAGCGCCATGTACGAATAATAGACGGGATAGTAACTTGTATTCATCGATAGCGAAGTCTGCTGTATTTGCAGCATGATGACCCTCTTTTCCTACTATTCCTACCCCGACATGTGAGGCCCTGATCATACTGCAATCGTTTGCACCGTCTCCAATCGCCAGTGCAACCGCGTCATTTACCCTTTTTTTGACAAGTAAAACAACGTCCTTCTTCTGTGAGGGAGAAATGCGACAACAGATGACGGTTTTGCAATTGATAGCAACATTCAGAAACTTGGTTTCAACTTCGTCAGTTAAAATATTTTTTAAGTCTTTCCCCGTTAAAATGATTGCGATATTTTTTGGGATTTTTGTGTTGTTCACCTTTTTGTCAATATTCACTTTGATATTATGTTCATTTATAATATTGTTCAACTTGTTCGAATACTCAACCACAGACTCAGAACAAAGCACGTACAGTTTCATTTCCTCGTCTAAAAGTTTCGATGAATAACCCACATTAATAGCAGTTTCTAGCTTATCACCTGTAAGCATCCAGATCTTTATCTGAGCCTCTCTCAAAACACTTATTGTCGAGCATACTTCGTCCTGCAACAGATCCTCTATTCCAGTACATCCCAACAGAGTAAAATCCTTTTCGATCTCATTGGAGGCTTGGTCGATTAATGTCTGTCTGTGCTCGAGATTGACGAATGCGTCTTTAAAATTGCTAACGGCGAGTTCAGTTTCCACCTCACCCAGCTCCTTGTAGGCAACGCAAAGTGTGCGTAAACCGTTTTTGGCAAAGAAATCCAAATAAAAGCTTGTCGTTTCATGAATTTCATCTCCAATAACCTTCAGTCTCTGGATAATTGCATTATCAGCGCCCTTAGAAAATATGAAGTTCCTATTTGAAGGAGATTTGGCAATAACACTCATTCGTTGTCTTTCACTTGAAAATTCGATCGTGACCAAGATTTTCCACAATTCTTGGCGTCCAAAGCATTCGATAATGATAGTATCGTGCAATCTTTGCAAGAACTTGAATCCATAACGATGAAGCGCAGTCACAATTGCTGTCTCATCAGGCGACGACGATTGAAATTGAATGGCATTACTCTGTGATTCTTCGGATATCACCGTATTACACAATAGAAGATTCATAAAAAATAACTTAATTTGTTCGTCTTCCTCAAAGGTTTGGCTGGTTACTTGAGATTGTAAAGTTTCGTCCAAAAAGTAATGTTTAGTCCCAATCGATACTTCTTTAAGAATCATTTCGTTGCGTGTCAGAGTTCCAGTCTTGTCAGTAAATATATAATTGACGTGACCGAGATCCTCAATCACCGAGCACGTGTTAACGATATCATGAGTAGGCGGCAGTCTTGTGTACATAGAATTATCGCGGTTTATAAAATACGCTTGAATAACTTTGACCATCTCAACTGTAGCGATCAAACTAACTGGAATAAAGTTGTGATAAAGAATGAAAAACGTCAATATCGTGATTATGAAAGATGGTTTCCAAGTATCAAACTTCATGTACCAATGGTTTTTTACAATATTTTCCTGAATTACTCGGCTAACAATAGTGGAAGAGATTGTAAGAACCACGATCAATGAAAACAATATGACCGACAGTGTATTGGTGGCAATATCGACAGTCGATCGTTTGATGACCGTTTTTGACGAATTCTATATAAAAAAACAGGGTTACCAACATGAGTTTCGTTTCATGGCCGGTATAGACAACCACTCCTACAACCCAACCGGTATTAACAACATGGCAGCCTCGCAGTATAACCTGATCATTGCTGAGTGGAAACGATCTGAAATTATTAAATTACTGACTTGGATGTTGAGATTTTCATTACTCCGTTAAAAATGTAGAGTTGCTTGTTGGGATAATCACACTCGATTGATGCCTTTAATTATTTTTGAATCACCATTTCGTTCAACCAGTGTTGTTCTTTGGAATAACTTGCACTTTCGGGGTGACACTAGTGTTAATATTCACAATCATGTAATCCAATTTAAAAAAAATTGAGCCAAAACTTCAAGAATAATGTATTGGTCATTTTTTAAGGTTCGCGAATATGCACAAAGCGGATGATAAGATTACACCAAGTTATTAATCCAATATTAAAAAATAGATTTCACAAATGTTGTGACGCACGATCAATCCACATGGGTTGAAGACATTACCCCATTAAGAACGCCAAAAAAGCTAACCAACCGTTTAATTAAATTGGTTTATGGATAATAGGCTACGTTTTAAGGATAAAAGAATATCTTAATTGGTCATTAATTTCTGATAAGGTAAACACCACTGCATTGGATTAACTTGGATGATAGAGAACCGACGGATCGAATTATAATATAAGTATTAAATAGAGTAGCCCTAATTTAAAGATTATCGATTGTCTAGAACTTATTTTTGGTATCTTCATCCCGAATTTTTCTCTAACTTAATCTATTCGAAATAAAACATCACAAAAACAACTTGATGAAATTTGGCAAAGGATGGTTATGGTCAATCAACATGCCCAGTTTGACTTTTTCATCTCAATCATGAAAAGATTATTTAAATTAATTTAAATCTTAGAAGATTAAAGTATACACCATCCTATATCTTGACGGTGTTGGTGGTTTTGATAAAACAAAAATTTGTAGAGGTTAGTTATTGCTCGATGTGTTGAACCAAAAACATAGAATAGACATGTGTAAGCTACTCAATAAATAATTCTACGCGAACAAAATTTATGTGATTCATTGAATTGAATGCATCGAGGAGTTTTGGGGTGAGTTCCCAGTCTAACTTTGCCTAAAACAGAAACAACAGATGGGACGAGTACACCTTCCCTCGTTATCAAAACAGTCAACAATTTAGAAAAACACAATGGTTTTTGATTATAGCTGAATTTAAAAATGAGAGAATCATGCGTCAGTCAAATTTTATATAAAATGTGAAAATTGTTATTGTGTTTTGTGAATCGTTGACAAAAATAATAAACTGATTTGACATACATATTTGATTTTGTAGGAGATCTCGCCGTCAAGGCTGGATGTCTGGATGTAGCAATTGTGGTTTGGTTCGCTAGTGTAAATATAAAGTCATACCTTGTAGAAATTATAACGATATCCGCAGGAACGATCTGACCAGATTCGACCCGAATAATATCTCCAACATGAATCTACATCAAAAGTGTCGAACGTTTGCCCAAGTTTCTTTTTTCCAAACAGTTCGAAACACTAAGATTAGTAAAGAGTTACCGTTGCATGAGAGTTTATTAACTTTGGAATCGCTAAAATGTCGTTTCTGATAAGAATTAAACTCACAATATCTTCGATAATTTCTTTGACGGCCAGAACAATCAAAATTCCCACCAAAACACTCAGAGTAATAAATCTTCCAATTGGCGAAACCCCTGGAATTTGCTAGGTTATAACTGGTATACTTGCAGGAGGGAAACAAAAAGAAAGTATAGGTTGGCAGCTTTCTTGAATTGGTCAATCAAAAATAAAGGCAAAAATGTGATAAAATTATATCGAGATGTTCTGCTTAGAGTCTGCACTTACTTGATGCGATTGTCACAGAATCTTTTGCTACTCTCACGACTATTGGCATAAAATACTCTTGGTTGAATATCTTGAGCTTTTTTAAATACCTTGAACATCCTCGTTATGAGTACACCAAGTTATTAATCCAATATTAAAAAATAGATTTCACAAATGTTGTGACGCACGATCAATCCACATGGGTTGAAGACATTACCCCATTAAGAACGCCAAAAAAGCTAACCAACCGTTTAATTAAATTGGTTTATGGATAATAGGCTACGTTTTAAGGATAAAAGAATATCTTAATTGGTCATTAATTTCTGATAAGGTAAACACCACTGCATTGGATTAACTTGGATGATAGAGAACCGACGGATCGAATTATAATATAAGTATTAAATAGAGTAGCCCTAATTTAAAGATTATCGATTGTCTAGAACTTATTTTTGGTATCTTCATCCCGAATTTTTCTCTAACTTAATCTATTCGAAATAAAACATCACAAAAACAACTTGATGAAATTTGGCAAAGGATGGTTATGGTCAATCAACATGCCCAGTTTGACTTTTTCATCTCAATCATGAAAAGATTATTTAAATTAATTTAAATCTTAGAAGATTAAAGTATACACCATCCTATATCTTGACGGTGTTGGTGGTTTTGATAAAACAAAAATTTGTAGAGGTTAGTTATTGCTCGATGTGTTGAACCAAAAACATAGAATAGACATGTGTAAGCTACTCAATAAATAATTCTACGCGAACAAAATTTATGTGATTCATTGAATTGAATGCATCGAGGAGTTTTGGGGTGAGTTCCCAGTCTAACTTTGCCTAAAATAGAAACAACAGATGGGACGAGTACACCTTCCCTCGTTATCAAAACAGTCAACAATTTAGAAAAACACAATGGTTTTTGATTATAGCTGAATTTAAAAATGAGAGAATCATGCGTCAGTCAAATTTTATATAAAATGTGAAAATTGTTATTGTGTTTTGTGAATCGTTGACAAAAATAATAAACTGATTTGACATACATATTTGATTTTGTAGGAGATCTCGCCGTCAAGGCTGGATGTCTGGATGTAGCAATTGTGGTTTGGTTCGCTAGTGTAAATATAAAGTCATACCTTGTAGAAATTATAACGATATCCGCAGGAACGATCTGACCAGATTCGACCCGAATAATATCTCCAACATGAATCTACATCAAAAGTGTCGAACGTTTGCCCAAGTTTCTTTTTTCCAAACAGTTCGAAACACTAAGATTAGTAAAGAGTTACCGTTGCATGAGAGTTTATTAACTTTGGAATCGCTAAAATGTCGTTTCTGATAAGAATTAAACTCACAATATCTTCGATAATTTCTTTGACGGCCAGAACAATCAAAATTCCCACCAAAACACTCAGAGTAATAAATCTTCCAATTGGCGAAACCCCTGGAATTTGCTAGGTTATAACTGGTATACTTGCAGGAGGGAAACAAAAAGAAAGTATAGGTTGGCAGCTTTCTTGAATTGGTCAATCAAAAATAAAGGCAAAAATGTGATAAAATTATATCGAGATGTTCTGCTTAGAGTCTGCACTTACTTGATGCGATTGTCACAGAATCTTTTGCTACTCTCACGACTATTGGCATAAAATACTCTTGGTTGAATATCTTGAGCTTTTTTAAATACCTTGAACATCCTCGTTATGAGAAAATGGTCAAATCAACCTAATTGTTTATGTTGGCTTAAAACAAAGTTATTTCGTTAGTTCACGGAGGTGATCCAATAAAAAGGATTAATACGTATTAATTGTTCGGTTGACAAAAATAACACACTTGCAAATGTTCTCTTTTTTCTAATTGTGGGGTCAAATCTCCCACCAACGCCCAGTTAATTATCATCTTATTCGTCATTCCATATGAGAATCGAACCTCTTGATCAACAAATTCAATCAATATTGTCTTTAAGACTCTAAGTCTATCCCTAATATTATTTCATTATTTGTTAGGCGATTTAGTGTCTCTGCCGACTTCTCAATCACTAAAATTCGTTATAGCTGTGAAACGAATTTTTCGTTGGTAAAAACGTGACTGTAACTTAGTGAGTGATTAGATTCGTCTACTATATATTGCATCCATATAATCATTAATACGATTTCAGGTGAACTCATCTAGACAAACTGCACATTAACATTTTTAACTTAGAAAACTATGTTCCATGATAATATCCATCATAAATGGACCATTTCATTGCTATGACAGGCTTCATTTATTACCTTCTCTCCGACTAATGGCCAGGGTGGCTTCTTTTATCAATGATAAGCACTTATTGCGTGAATCATTATCCCAATGAATGGGCTTTAGCCAGAAAAATAATCAAGTCGATCACCAGAATTAGCCGAAAACCTTTGCCATTCATCGATCGAGCTTTATAGCGTTATTCATAGTCAATGCGAAATGAGAAATTACACTTCTGAATTTTTCACTGGATATTGCTAAAATAGATTTATAGAAATAAAATTGTTTGTGAAAGGGCGAATTAAAAAACAAGATTATTGTTCTGTATATGGTATAAATCTCTCTCCAATGGGTGTATAATAAAAGTGTCTCATTCGAATGTATAAATTGTGAAGTTATATGCATTCGTATTGATTGAAAGAAGGTAACTTGCGAAACATTTTTTATTGCCTCAGAAGTCTGTTTTAATGGCCGGAGAGGGTAGTAGTCGAATTGAATGACCTAAACGACATCCTAAAAAGTTTAATTGATGTGGGTGCGACAGTCACAACTTTGATCGTTAAACTCGAGAGGAACTTAATATAAAAAGTACTCACTTTTAATGTTAAATTACTAAAATAAATATTAACCGCGGTTTGACTGTGAATAACCTAGTAAGAATAAAACCGTTGAAATCGAGTATTTTAAGTAATTCAGACAAATTTCATTTTCGTGACCTTTTTACAGTGTTGGTAATCTTTATGATCATGCAACGGGCTGTCAATTTTAGTTTTAAATTATTTGATAAGATATTAAACGTTGAGAATATACACAAAAACATATACATGGCATTTATCGTATGAAATGTCGTGGTAGATATCTGCTGTCAACAGATAGGTAGAATATCTTAGACGAAACCTATCTCGGGGTAAATCTACAAAGTGATATTTTATGACATGGGCAAAGACAGTATGTTGAGCTTTATGTAAGTCAATTTTCATTTTTAAGTTTTAAGCATTTCATATGATCTCTCCAACTCAGAAAATTTATAGATTTTATGTTATTTTGTGTCAATGCTTGCATAAATTACGCTAAAAACAATTTGGATAGTACATACGCTCTTATGAGTTATACACCCATATGATGTTAAAAATGTAATTTAGAGCTTTGATATTATGTCTAGGAAAATGAAGGTGTGATAATTGGTGTCCATTCAAATAATTTACAACAAATTGATTTTTTAGTTAATTTTAACTCGAAATTAAAGGCTTATAATTAAACAATAATTACGATTCCTCTTTGAAAAAGTTAATCTGAATGTAAGTATTGACTGAGATAATCTTGTTATTGGTTTAATCGTTTCAAAAATTACTCTTAAAGAAACCCATTTTTGAGTAATACTGCAAGGGTTTTTAATTGTCGATATTACGACCAACCCGTCGATTTTCAGTCAACGATCCACCCATAAACAGCAGAGCGCTATCATCCAACCTGGATGTGTATCCAACGTTACCATCCAAAATTTAATCGTTTCGAACACGCTGTTCACTTTACTGGTACAAGCGACAGTTAGAACTGCTTTCTTGAGTTTAAACAATTACCACCTGAACTTAGTTAATAAAATTCTTTTAAATAAGATCATATCTGCAATATAAAAAGAAAGGTTTTGTCTAATCTATTCTCGTTTTTTTATAAAGCTATGAAATTACGGCTTAAATCAAACTTTTTCAGTGAATCTCCCTTGAATTTCATAATCGATGTTCCAGATTTTTTCGGTTGATTTACTTTGTGAATTAATCTTTTTAGTGTAATCATTTTACAACCTTAAAAAGATGAACACATGGCCTGCAATTTCTACGACCCTTTTAAACTTTCAAAATCTTGTATAAGTTATTTGCCGTATTATATACTGCCATAAATTTATCAATGATGGGCCCGAATTCAAATTTAGTAACTTAAACGATGAGAGGATTTAATCCTGTCATTATGAGACGAATATAAACAATTCAACCTGTAGTTCACTTACTTCATTCAAGATTGAACGAAAACTCTGATTTCTGTAACGCTGGCTCGCTCTTAATTCATTATACATATAGTTTGTGCCGAATTTATTGTGCTAAAACTAGTTGTTCCCTACCAAGGTTCTTCTTACTTCCTATATGTTATAATAATTTTGAAATACGGTAAATTATTTGATTCATTCAAGATGGTTGAGTAGAAAACCCAATAGAATCGGATCAATTAAGATTGGTAAATATTCATTTCTGCCTTCATAATAAGCATACGAAATATTCTTGATCACGCGTATAAACAAATATAATATAAGGAAGTAGGTAGCAACAAAAATGCAATTTTTATGCATTATTTTTTGTTAAAAATTAAAAGTTCAACTTATTTTAAACAAAAAATATGGAATCGGTTATTAATATCCTACATATAGGGTTCGTTCCTCGTTTTCCATCGTACAATTGGATCTTCTAAATATAGATAAATGGGTATGAGATTCCCAACCATGATAGAAAATTGATGTTATTCGCACCTGAAATCACGTTTTTCCAACAATATTCTTCAGTATAGAAACAATAAACTAACTTCCCTAGAGATCATAATGGATATAATTCGTAATCCGACATACGCCAGGTGATGTGATATTAAGGAATAAAATATTTAAGTAAATAAATTAATCTCTTATGGTCGACAATTTTCGTACTGAGATAGATGAATTGATGTAATGTTCTCAATCAAAGATTTTCAACAATTTTATTTAGCCAAGAAATCAGAAAGTCAACAAGATGAGCCGGATTCCGGTGCTTGTAGCGTTGTTCCAAAATATGATTGGACCAGTCTGTTCATCAAATTTTACATAAGTTTCCAGGACAAAAAACGACACGACGAAGATGATATGATCTACTTCGTTACAGCCTCTATGCCTAAGGTATATAGCTTTTCATCAATTAGATGGTTAACACTTTTCGATATAATTCTCCAAAAATACCAAGGTAAATTAATTAAAATCACAACTTTATACTCTATTATTACCTTTTTGTTAAATAAATTTCCATTTTGGGTGAATTTTAAACTGTTATCTATACCAAATTGTCTAATTTGCTATTTATATTGAATATTTGAATATTTAGAACTGTCGCTTACACATTAATTTTCTGTTAGTTGATATTATCGAAGATATGCCATGTTACATTTGTTTGTATATATTATGTTTTGATCCGTGAAAATTTTATATTTTACTATTCAAAGATGCTTTATGATTTTTTATCAATATGTTTCAAAGCAGCCGACCATTACGACATTTTTAAAAGCTATCAATCCCTCAAACAATTAATGCTTCACTATGATATCTTTTTTCAAAAACTAAAAGCACATTTTGGTTCAATGTTATCTGATTACCAGAATTACCCATCTTCGTGTTTTAATCAAGCATGTTAGAATCACTTCTGACAAAAATCATCGTTTAGACATCAAAATATTGATAATTTTGTTAATAGCTTATCTCGACTGGCAATAATATTTTTATGTAGAAACCGTCATGTTTGACACGAAAACCACATCAACATTTATTAAATCATTGAGTTTTTAATTATCTGGATCCTTAAGCCATCAAACATTCTTCGGATATTTAAACCATAGAATGTTATACACATTTGATTTAGGGTGTTTATTTCCATAAATTATGCTAAAATCAATTGAATTTTTTTTAAAACAAACAATCCATGAATAACTACAATTGGGTTCTCATTAGATAAAGTTTCGGATCCATTTGGAAAAACGAGATCTCATCGAGTTATCATATTTGTTTAAAAAAACCGAATTTTTTCGAATTTACAAATAAAGGGTTTACGTGTCATGATATCAAACTGCTGAATTTAACAAATGACGATAGGTAACCCTTTAAAAATGTGCTTTTTGTCTCTGTATCTTCATATATCTTAAGTCGCTTCTTTCTCACAATCCTTTACTCAATGTCTGTCTGATTTTCGATTTGATTATAATTGGAGATAAATTTATTTGTTCATTCAAATTATCCAATCACTGCGTCTGGTCGCAGAGGTCAAATTGTAAAAGTTTGGAATATGAGCTTTATAGATTGAATTTGTTTTTCAATCAACCTTATCCATAAGGTTTTAAAATACACCAAAAGTCCTGACCCATAGATTTTGGGAGATGACCGCTGATGATTTTAACACAATGTTACTGATTTATTTTTACTCACTAATGGGATAATAAACTAGTTATCAGAGAGATATGTTAAATTTGGCTGCTTCGGACTTTGAAATATTTTAGGCTGATGAAGGAGCCACTTTTTAATTGATATTGCATTTATTTCTAATCATATATGGAACGAAACCTGGTTCCATTTTACCAAATCCCAAGGTTTGACACTCCGAACACATCTTTCTCTGAACTTAATTTTTGTAGTCTTTAAATTTTATAAAATAAAATCTACTATGAATAAAATATATAATCACATAGCATACTTGATCTAATTTTAAGATGTTTAATTACCTGGTTTTTAATCCATTATGGGAAATCGAGCGTTTCAAGATGGGACACCTTTTGCTCTCATGTGCTTCATTTTTTAACTAATCATTCTTGTTATATAAAAACTTCACAAAAATAACGATCGAGGATCAAACAAAGCAACAAAAGCGTTTAAACAAGGACAATTTTTACTTTGCTTTAATGTTGTGGTATTCCACTATTCTTAGACGGATTGACACATCGTCCTTACAGTTTTTAAATTACCGGGTTTTTCATCGATTATGGGACACCGTGCATATCAATATGACACTGTGTGCATTAAATTGAGACACCTTTTGCGCGTGTGACTCGATTTTTCCTATTACGTAAAATTAAAAGCAAAATTTTGCTCTCATGTGCTTCACTTTTTTAACTAATCATTCTTGTTATATAAAAACTTCACAAAAATAACGATCGAGGATCAAACAAAGCAACAAAAGCGTTTAAACAAGGACAATTTTTACTTTGCTTTAATGTTGTGGTATTCCACTATTCTTAGACGGATTGACACATCGTCCTTACAGTTTTTAAATTACCGGGTTTTTCATCGATTATGGGACACCGTGCATATCAATATGACACTGTGTGCATTAAATTGAGACACCTTTTGCGCGTGTGACTCGATTTTTCCTATTACGTAAAATTAAAAGCAAAATAAAGAACAGAGGTCAAACGGACTAATAAATACATTTACACCGTTTTGGATCCGACATGGGACACAATATCTTTTTAAATGTGAACATTTACAACTGATTTTTCACATTAGGAAAAATTTAATGATGACTTTATACGTATGAGCAATATTCGCAGACTAATAGATGGTTATTTTATATTGTTTTTGACCAACATTTTTTTCTTAACTTTTTACGCAACAAGAAAAATTTTAGTAAAAATGGAGTCACATATGCTCTAAAGGTGTCCCAACTTGAAACGCATGGTGTCCTATATTGGTACGAACAATGTCCAATAACGGATGTCAAACTCGATAACTCCATTAGTTTCTAAAAAAATTGCAGCTCATTTTCGTTGAGTTGAGCACAAATAATATTTACCGCTCAATTTCTGTTTCATACAATAATCTGATTGAGTATAAAAATGACAACTCACAAATTCTTAAATCGGAAAACGCAAAGAACAAAAGTGACACAAGATATATCGCCTTTAAGATATGTCGCAGAAATATTTAATCGTCGCCCCTTAACCACAGAACAAATACCGTAACAGTATTACGACGATTCAACCTAAACTGCAGGCGTTAAAGATATGTGGGCGAGTAACTGACTTTCTTTTAACAATATGAGATATTCTGGTTGTTGAGATAATTTATAACGATCAACACCTTTATAATTTAATCATTGTGGATGTTTCGTCTGAAGAACCGGGACTATATTTAGCTTTAACGACACCAACATCGATTGGGAAGAAACCACATGTCTGAACATTTTATTTCATGAAGTATATTGACAATTGATGTCAGTTCAAATTTCTACTCTTCGCTTTCATCAAAAAGGCCAACGGAGACTTGATTAAATCTAAAATCATTGTATGTTTTGAATTTAATTCAGGACGTATACCCTTCGATCATATCTCACAAGTATTTTGATGATTATAAAAGCGTTGAAAATAAAAAGGAGATTTTGGATACTTTCCCATATATAGGATTTCATCTTTACACATTTGAAGAAGTTCGAATTCTTTTCAATTAAGGAGTTTGAAAGTTTTATCGTTTCCGAATCCAGTAAATTCGCATTTGAAATGATTTCAAGTCATGTGGTACACATTGGATTTACTCAGGACAGCCATCTGGAGGATTCATCAATTATCTGTTCTCAGATTGATTATGATAACTTGAAAATTGCTTATGATGTGAGAATTAGTTCGAATTCAGTCGAATAAAGTTTCGTTTTTGGACATAATTCCGTTTAAAGCAAAGAAAAACAAGCTTTTAAATATAGATTTCTATATTCCAAATGATTCTGATGGAAAAGTCAAACTGAGATTAAAGGAACTAGAATCTCCAGAGGGCCAGAATAAAGTTGAAAAACCGGATCTAAAACTTATGATGACATCAATATATTTCAGCTGGGAGCTTGTTTTTAATCGTATGAAATCCGTTAAACCAGGAATTTTCAAAAATCACGAGCCCCCAAACTTAAAACTATTTTCTAAACCAAAAACTGAAACACAAGAATAATCATTTAAATTTAGTATTTTATATGTCACAACTTAATTTTACAGATAAGAAACATTTAATTCGATCCCAAGAGTATCTGTTTCATCAATTTTTGAAATTCGATTCTTGGCGCTTATACTAGGCGATGTGTATTTTTAAGAAGGCTTCAGTTTAAGAACTGATGATCATTTAATTACCGTATTTTCTGGTGTATAGAGCGCACCCTTATATAAGCCACATGGTTCTTTTTTTGGAAAAAAACTGTGCCTTATAGTCTTTAAATTACGTTACGTCATTAACAAACCGAGAATGAAGGAAATATGATCCTGCCAATTATCGTTAAAATAACCTTGATGTTATTTTGTGTGATGATTGACATATATATGTCAAAATGAATTTATATTGGCTTCATGCACCTTACTTTCATAGACAACCAAAATTAACTTCATACTACCTTTATATATGTTAGGACTCAACTTCAGTTTTAAATGTTGCTCGTGTTAATATAGTTGGACAAGAAAACAATTGGAACTTGGTTTGTATTTCCGGATCTAAACCGAACAAGAACTTTGTTTGATTCCTCTCCTGTGCCCTGCTAAACATTCTTCAATTATTTTAATTGCAATGTGAGAGGCTGTAAATCAGCTTGTAATTTAAATTTCCAGCTTACCAATGTTTGCATTCAATATCGGAGAACCGCAGGTATTTATTTGGCACATCAAATATTCATGGATATTATTGCCGAAGTTAAGAATCTGAATGAGGTTTATTGTGACTTTTTAGTTCAGAGAGACGTTAAAATCTATTCCACAAAAAATGGGGACACCTGTAGTCCATATGTGCCAAAATATGGTCAATAATAGCTATCAATATTTGAGGTGACCAATAAATACCTGCGGTTATCCGATATTGAATGCAAAAATCTGTAATGAATTAATACAGATTTTTACCAATAATTTTTGATGGTTTTATTTGATTTTGATATTTTAAGAACAGAAAATACCGAAACAACAATCTGGCTGAGTATATAAAGTGTTTAGATGTACAAAATACAGGGGTTTCATCCTAAATCGCACATGAGATATATACGTAAAATTTTCTTTTAAACTTACCAAAAATATTATTTGTCGGCATTTCAACATTAACCACGGATGTATCTTTCCCGTTTAGCCTAATTTGTGTAAAAATGTTGAATCAGCATGTATAATACAAAATTCGTGAATTCATTAGAACAATTAATAATGAGTTTTATCAGGTTAAACCGTGGGATCTCATCGGCTATTTTCATCAGACTTAGGCATATATTAACGAATTCTGAAGAATTAGGTTATAGAAAATTAAGTTTTGGATGGTTTAATTTATCTACACTATCAATAAAAAGAAGGTGCGATTTTAATTTTCGGATATTTCCAAACAACACTTTTCGTAAAATATAAATTTACTTACGAGTGAATAGGATGGGGGTAGGGGGATGGGAAGATGCGTGGGGTGAGCCTGCTGTGTACAACTAAGCTGTGTCACTAAGTTCGCAAAGTAACCAACCCGGTGGCCTTCACCTGGGTGGTTGGCGGCCCTGGTGGCTGGGTTTAAGGACCCATTTCTTTGAACCGCAAAGAGAAGCACCTCTTATGTCAGAAGGTTATGGGCACATTAGGACTTCTCTCAAGTAGAGAAGGGGAGCAGATGGTAGATGTTATATTAAAAGCACGATGCTTGAAAAGTTTATTATGGTTCAAAATCTACCAACAACATTTTTTGTATATTTTCTGTTTTTTTTTCGTTTTGAGTTTTTATAATGCTGATTTAGCATGGAAAAAATGTGTAAATTATTTAACGGTGGAAAGATTAATTTTTTAAATTGATTAATCATCACAAATTATCATGTGCTATTTAGGATCAAAAACGTAATTTTACAAAAGAATTCATGAATTTATTATTATACATGCTGATTCATCATTTTTCTTCAAATTACGCCAAACTGAAGATGCATGCATGGTTAATTTGGAAAATCTCGCACATATTATTTTGTCAATTTAAAACAAAATTATATGTATATTTCTCATGTGGAATTTAGAATGAGATGCGTGCGATTTAGGATGAAAACTCTGAATTCACAAGTCATTCAAACACAATTCTTGCTATTACTTCATAATTTTATGTCCTGAGGTTGGAATCAAAAGTTCATTGGGATCTAGTAAAGAATACGCCCCCCCCTTAAGACTTAGATAAGGTTTAAGCCTATTTTTATCTTTAACGCAAACACGATTTTGTAAAATAAGCTTTTTTTAATCACCTTGTTTACTTTAAAATGATTTCAACTTTTTTAATTTTTTCCCGATATCTAAAAATTAATTTTGCATTTTTATAATTCACAAACATCCAGAATCTGGTTAGAATTCAATAAAAAAATTAGAATTCTGATAAAATTTTCGGATGATAAATATCGAGTTTTATTAAACCTGTTAATGTTTTTTAACAATAATATGTAAGAAAGCCCGTTCTTTTAGTTAAAATAAGTTCGAATGGCTTCAAGAAATGGTTTCTGATGAAAATAAACCATTTGTATTATTTGTGAAGTATATGTCAGAAGCATTTGAATAAGAAACTTGAGTTAACTGGGAGAAATCGTTAGCGAACAGTGTTTTGCAACCATATCCATTAATAAAGATAAGTAAACACTCCATTTTATCAAATATATAAGATAGACGTATCTGTAATCGGGTTTGTTTCTATTTGAAAAGTTTCTTCGAAATGGCCCAATAAATGGGGGTGTTGACCTTACGTAATAAATAATTTCGTCCTGTTCGAAAACTTAGACCGACAATCTTCAAAACAATTTCCTATGTTCATCAAGTTTTTTTGCAGAAATAATTGGACCGGGAGCATACGATGAAAAATTAACAAATTCATTTTATCGGACAATTATTATGCTCTCATTTCAAACGATTCAAGAAGTTTCTTCAATCATTACTGTATCAATGTTCAATATTAATGTAAATGGTTGTAAAACCTGATTTCGAGAGCTATTTAACCCGATGGACTGAAAGTTTTTATTAAAAGGCTTTCTTGCTGTTGACTATAGCACAAAAAATTAAGTGATCAAATTCAGTCATAAACGTAGTTTTTGAGCCATTTAAACTGTTCGTACAACCAGAGAAAAGGTTTTCCATATAATATTGTTTAAAAACATTAACGAGTTTGGTTAAGAAACCAGTTAAAATTCGATTTTTTAAAAATCACTTCATTTAGTCGGTAACGCCATCAATGATTCCAAGTCGACGAAGCAAGGTGAAGTTATTAAAGATGAAAATACTGCCATTCAGTACCTTGTTTCATAAGGAACGATATCTCAACCAGAATTCTGTCCCTTCTGATCGGGGGAGAACATTACTTTAAGAACATAAACTTAAAGTTGTTGCGAAAAAACTTCAGCAAAAATGAATCACTATTCAAGAGGACCT
>JWZT01002320.1:260810-273089 GCA_000827895.1 Thelohanellus kitauei
CTAACAGAGAAATATATTCCTTAAATTCACTTGTTCTAATAAATTTCACATCGGAATCTTTGAATGTCATCATCGGAATTTCGGCCATTTTGGATGAAAAATGGTGTATATAAAGGATATAATTAAGACCTGTACAAAAATTAACAAGTACATAGTCGTCAACCCCATCTATTTATTCTTTTCTCGTATACTCATAGATGAAAATAAACCATCTGGAGATATATCAACAACAAAAACAACATCATGTTTGAGGGTTAAAAATCTTTGATGTCTATACTATATATTATTCACAGTACAAATAATTTATCAGGTTGATATAACGAGAGTAATACAGCTTGACATTTTTAAAATTATCTAAATCAACACCCCATATATTTCATTCCAAATAGAAGCGAAGATATGAATAATTTTAACCATTCTTTGGGTTGTTTTGGAATGATTATAAGTGTAGAATGCATGATAGTTTACGATTGTATCTAAATCCGACTCACTACCTTTCTCCGAATCATAAAGATTTCAAATAAAATATTTATTTGAATTAAACAATAGATCATTATCATTTCAGATTTTAACCAAAAACTTGACGATTTCATGATATTTCTATCGATTCATAAAAATCCTACACAGATTCAATATCTGCAAAGTTAAAGAGAAATGTTCATTAAACCTACCGACACGAATGCTTCAAGTTAAAGAAGGATGAGACTTCTATACTCAAATATTAATTGGCTTTTCAATTAGAAACGACATTATAATTTATTCGCGACAAAATTGTCTCGGGTTCATTTTTATTGATAAATCAATAACCGGATGAACCGAGAAAGTTTAAGAAAACAGACGGCTAACGCGTTTTAGATTTTGTATTATTCTTACAAATCCAAAAATTAATGCCACTCTTGAGATGTTCCACACATCGGAATTTTGAAATTAATTCTTTCCCGATGTGCATCAATGATGGCCGAAACGGTCTCAAAATCAAATGACTTACATTAGTAGCCTTCAAGCAGGAATACGCACATTACGATAGATATGATATATTTTGTTTTTAAAAAGTCAGAGTAGCAAATCTAACAGCCACTAAACAGGAAAATGTCAGCTCAAACAAAGAAGAGATTACAACCATTCGGACTGTATAATATAGAATGGCTTCCTTCTTTATAGTCCTGTGTTACCAACACTATATTGTTTTTTGCAGTTGATTTGTCTGAAAATGATCATCGGTCAATTGTTATGCTGTGGAGTTATATATCCAAAAAAGGCAATCATGATCATCCCAATGAATGAAAATATTCTGTTTTACAATATCTCCTACGTATCGCCTGGGCGACATATGAATTCAGAAAATAACATGTATGTTAATAAAGAGGATGATTTGTTACCTTTCTTGTACAAAATAATGGTTTATTTTGTTAAAATAAGTTATTTATTGATTTCATAGCACTAAAGAACAAACTGCGAAATTTTCTTAATAGCTAAAACTATTTTAACTTGAATTTTCGGTTCCTGACTTGTTATGATTGTTTACTTCGGAAAGTGGGCATTATATATTAAAAAAATATACAATTTTTTATAAATTAGGACATATTTAGCTTGCCTAAATCAATGTTGTGTGTAAACACTGTTATGTAAAGGATACATTTAATTAAAAATTAGAATAATCTTGGTTTGCTGGAAATGTTTTCGTTTCCCAAACAGGCATCCAACAAACCTTCACAATGATAAAAACAATTTGACATCAATTGTGTCAGGGCAGATTGATATACTTCCATCATCCTTGTAAAATATAATATCTACCGATTCAAAGAGTATTCCGTCTTGCATGTCTTTCGACATAAGAAACATCTTCATGTCTGTTTAGGAATGGTGAATATAGAGATAATATCTTATTAAAAGGTTTTGATTTTCTAGAACAATGTTGTGCTGAAACCTGACATTGTGCATCACAAATATATATTGTTTGGTCCGTACTCGTATACTCTTACCTTCTGCGAAGAAGTCGTTAAATAGATATTTAAATACAGAAGTGAAGACAGCCACCACATGTATAATTTATGCCCGTTGATGGCAAGCATAATCGCTACAGCCGTCTATCCAGGCCAAACACTTGGGTTAAGAGTTCGCCCTCAGCTTTCAATGGAATAACTGTGGAAATAGTGCAGATTGAAAAGCAACTCGTAAATGAAAATTGTTATGATATTTAAACATCTGGGGGTGTGATATATACCATCTGATATACTTTATCCATTTGATTTTTATATTTGGAGGTTTTTCAGAGATGGGCCTTGTCATTTTGTCGCTAAATGCAAGATGATTTACCACATTAATGCAGTAACAAGTGAAGCAGTGACCGGTAGATCGTCTAATTTTTCAATCTTTGTAGTGGAACGACCATCCATGACTTCATTTATCTTGGCTATCATTTGTTCATTCACAACTGTTTTCACGGCTCAAATTTTTTGTAAGATGTTGCACCCTCAGTACCCGAAAATAGACAAACGATTGCAGAGAGGCTTGTCTGATGCACTCGAGTTAATCTTAAGAACTCTCGTTGGGATTTCCCTTTGTCTGTGACAATATGCGTGATCATTTCACTCATATTTTCAGAATTGTCTTGGCGCATTTTAAGACATTTGTCAAAATACCAAACGCTCTTGAGTCATATGGACGACATTTGAAATTTAAACCAAATACGATCAAATTTAACTGTTCCTTTTTAGACTTTGAAAGTGTATATCAATTTGGATATGTTAAAAATAAAAGGGGTTTATGAATGGTGATTATGCATTTTCGCAGAAAGAAATTGATTGTTCCATTCTTGATTCCTGAAAATATGTTTGAGAATAGGTTATTGATCTTTCTATTGAATTTGTGCCCGCCACATATTTGAGTTTTATTTGTAACGACCCTACACAATATTGGACATTTAAATCAAATACTCTGTCATCAACGAAACAAACAGGTTGTCAATGGTAAATGAGAAGACGATCCTCTTGTTCATGTATGTGGCTGTAGAGAAAAAAATTCTTAAAAATGAAATGATCCCAGGCATGATCTGATGTCGGATAAGGCTGCAAATGGCTGACCGAATGATCATTTGTGGAAAATCGATTTTTCGTTGGTCGGCTCCAGCTGAATTCACGTTTTTCACTTGTGACGACCGCGTACAGCATTTTGAATATCATCATGTTTCAAAATGAACTCATTCTAATTCTTGATTCTCCTAAATATACCTACACAATGTAGGTGTAACCCGCATAATTAAAAATGCGAAAATTGGTCCAAGATGACTTTTTTCTATCAACTTTCATGATTTGTTTGGCACAATGCATTTCTTTTATCATCAAAGTTCGCTCAAAATTCCTAAATTATGAAAATTCCATCAACAAAAGTAGTGTAAATCTAAACTTTAGTGTATTGCTTTATATTATTTACTTCAACACCAAAAAATTATTGCATCATATTATATCAAAAATCATATCGAGTCATCTCTATCGGATGACAAACTATTATGAGAATTATGAGTTAATAAATTAAAGGGACACTCATCGAAGACAAAATTTCATATTTAATGAGGAATTTGGGAATTACATCCAAGTTTGATCAATTTTCACATAAATGGTGATTTAGTATGTTTATCAAAAACAATGTATCATGGAAATACCCCCTACCACTTCTAATGCTCCAGATTTTATAAGAAGCGTACCCATAATGGCTCAAAGTAAAATAAGCATTTACTTTAATTTAAATATGATTTTTAATAAATGATATTGTCAATTAGAGGGACAAAATTCTTGCCGACATTTCAAATAATTAGTAAATGAAGGATCAGAAATTTCAGCTTTCATAACCTACAAAACAATTAAAAAAATTTACCAATCCATTAATTACAAACTCAAATAAACTTGGTGAAATGCAAAACTAACAATTGGAATAACGCCATATTTCCATTACTGGGTTTTGCATTCGACATCAGCGACAATATCCATATTTATTGCGCACTTTAATATTTATAATTACTATTAATAACATTTTTGCGTATCAGAAGATATATGTCACATTTTTTCGTGGATAATTATCGACATCATGTGCAACAAAAAAGTCAAGCACACAAAAATTAATTCAAAGTTCCGTCGTATCGTTGCGAATAACCATGAATTGTGAGGCGCGTAATAAATATCGTCTTAGTGGTTGATTTTGGAAGAAGTAGTGGCTGATTTATGTGCGAAAACTGATATTAAAATATCTAATGATAGCGAAAAAGATGAGTCAACTTGACCCGTTGAATGAGAATTTACGAATATATTAGCAACCACAGCCTTTATATTTATACACGGACATGTCAAGGATCTCTGGGACTTAATCCCCATCTTGTCATATTTTTATTCTAACGCTTAATTCGATAATAAATTCTCAAATCAATCATTTTATGAACGCTTTCGAAAGGATGAGTGGTCGAGTTAAATATTTCTTACAAAAAATTTATTCTCGAAGATAATAAATGTTAGAATTTTTACAATTTTTAAATTAGAAGACGAACCGGATGGTCGATTACACTAGAAAAAAATATCTAATAATTGGCACATCTTCTGTGAATCACTTTTTGATTGAGCTCATAAGAGTAAATGAATCATTGAAATCATCATATTAGGATCGTCGCGTTAAACATCTCCAACTTGTGACAATAACGAGACTGCGACCAAAAACAATCACTTAACAAATAAAATAGCGATGTGTGATAATTGCGAATGGATTAGATTTAAAGGACTGTGGAATAGGGAATGTAGGGAAATGTTTGAAATCTATCAATCAGAAACGCAGAAATGGAGACTTGCAATTGTCATAGAGGTCACCTGTTTTAAAATCTAGGGGTCTTGGCTGCTTGGAATGAACTGTCGATAGAAGGTATTTTTGGTGAAATTCTACCGGGTTTTACATTCAAAGTTAGGCATCTCATTAGAATTTGAAATACGTAAAACCCCAAGTTTTTTGATTCAATAAATACACTTTTAAAATATAAATAGCCATTGTGTATTAATCGCTGTTGATGTCTTTCCAATATGTAGTTCGCTAGGAAATTTTGACTGTGCAAATTATAATTTTTAATGTTTGTGAAGTTATCAAACTACACGATTTTTCATCCTTTAAATACCGGGGTTTCGGTCCAAATTAGCGTTTGTCCAATCCGATTTGGTGCTGCTGATTTTTAGCGGCGGTTTCCACTTAAATTTGGTTTTTCCTCCGCCAATTTCGACTGGACAAACGCTAATTGGGACAGAAAACGCTGAAAGATCATTTCGAATTCTTAGAATGTTGGTTCCCTACCACAAAGATATCATCTGAAAAAAAACTTACTCGTGTGAATTAAGGAAGTGACTGTATCTTTAAAGGTAGCGCATATGATAGGGGTAGGTATCATAAAAGTCAAGATTTGCACGGGGGAATCTTATATTATCCATATGATCTTGCGTTATTAATTCTTAACAAGTATCCAGTATCTCAATAAAAGGTTGGAGAAATCTTTGAAGGATTTGTGAATTTCAAATTTAAATAAGGTGCGTGACTTAATTGTGCGGTGCGTAACACTGAATGCCATGTTGCGAAACTGTGAATGTAAAACCGTGTAGATAATGAAGAGGGATTATCGATATGAGATATTACTTATTGTATACCTTAATCTACATAAATCCTGGGTTGTTTTATAAGGTATTCCTGCCTCAATCAACTGTAAATTAAAAATCTTCCGCAACATAATAAGTAAATTAATAACGATAAGCATCAAAATCTCTCACTCACCACTAGGATATTCTCAAAAAAAGTAAAACCAAAATAATTCAAAAAAGAAATCAGAAAATAAAAATATAACTAATTAAGGAATAAGAGAAAAACACTGACAGTATCAGTTTGTAACCCAATATAATGCTGACAGTCACCTTTCCTCGTAATTATAAACACCAAACTAAAATAATAAAAGATATAAAAGATAAAAGTCATAATGTAAAATCTAGGAATCCCACCGTTGAGTATGCTATTTACTAACACTACGAGGACAGTAGATTGTGTTTGCCAATTTGTGGCGATGGATGCCTCAACAAAACATGATCCATTTCGGGAGGACTTTCTTTGTTTCTAGACAGTGCATAAATTGTACAAGCTTTAAATCGACCTAATTTCCTACTTACTTATCTGATCGAGTACTCCAAAAAATGAGGTGTTAAGATGAACATCCTAAGTCTGGAGGCAATTGAAAATCATGTCTTTCGAACGGCAACCTACTTAATTAGGTAGGTTTAATATTGATAAATTGTTGATGTGGACAGTGTTTGAATCTATATCTCTAAATGTTATGCTGAATCGATGAACCAATAGTTATCGACCTGACAATGGTTTTCGCATCTAAAATTTTTCAAGGCTTCCTATACTTGAAAAGGTTTGAACTAAACTGGTAAAACAACAAGGATGTATCAGAATGGGACAACATGAGGGCAAATTTCGATATGAGGACATATTTTTACGTATAGAATGATGCCTTCTTCATTGTCAGTCCCGTCGTCTTCCTTCTGATCTTTGGCGAAAGCATATTCTCCTAATCAATCAAAATTGTGATCACTCAAACCAAAAAAAATTCATTTTCAGTTCATGATAACTCAACTTCTATAAATTACCTAATCTATGATATCCGTCTAAATAAGCCAAACGTTTTCTTAAATACCTCAGCGACGAAATCCTGCAAATCTGACGACATATCCTCTATAACTTCTATTTGATTCAAAAAAACGGAATCATAAACATAAGAAACTGAAGAATAGAGACACGTATGTATAAACTAAAACATCACATTTTATGTTCGGGCCTTGTATGTCAATCTAATCTGAATGAATAAAATGTTTAAGAATGAAGTTAATGAGTCGATGAAGCTTAAAAATCAATTTCATTATCAATCACGAAAGCAAGTTCCTAAAACTTACTAGCTAATACCGCCAAGCTCCAAATAAGAAAAAATATATTAAAAATACCTTCAATACGGACGGGCCATCCCTCGAAATCCCGCTTCGCGCCTCGGAGGAAGGGAATCACGAGTATTGAATGAACTTTGACCTTGTCTCGGTGGTGGACCATCCTCGTATTTCATAGGTCTTGGAGGATAAGGCCTTGGAGGATATCTATTGCCCGAATAGCCTCCTTGATAATCATTACTATCCATATTGGAGTAAGGCCGATCATATGAATGAGATGGCGCATAAGGAGGCCTCTCCATATAATAATCTCTTTCTCTTGGAGGTGATCGACTGTATGGATAACTTCTAGGGTAAGAAGGGTATCCACTATCTATTCCTCTTGATTCAATCATTACTGGAGATCGACGGCCACGCTCATCATAACGAGGTCGTCGACGATCGTATGGTGGAGAAGGACGCCTTGGAGACCTCCTTCGGCGAGAAGAAGGGTCATCAGATTTACGTGGTTCTGATTTCTTTACTTCACAGTTTTTACCAAATTTAGTTGGCCTAGGCTCGGAAATTAAGATGGCATCAACCATATCATCATTGTCGAACGAAACGAAAGCAAACCCACGAGATACATTGGTCTCCTTGTTCCTTTTGACCTCCACTGATTCCACTTTTCCGTATTTTGAGAAATTTTCCTCATAATGCTTTCGAATGTCGTCTTCAGTGACCTCATAGTTAAGACCACCGAGGAAAACTCTCTTGGTCCTCTCGTGGATAGTGCTCATACTAATCTCTTTGGGGAGGGCTCGTTTGACCTCTATATCGCGACCTTCACATACGATAGGGCGGGACTTGATAACCCGGTCAACCGCGTCCTCACTGGTGAACTCAACAAATCCAAAACCGCGTGACTCTTTAGTTCTCGTATCCTTCATAATCACGTAGTCATGGATCTCACCATATTGAGCAAACATATCTCTCAATTTTTCGTCCGTCATAGAACGAGGTAGGCCTCCACAGAATATCTTCTTCATTCCTTAATCAACACACCTGCTTGAAGAGACACGAATAAATGCGGCGCTTCGACCGCCTTACTCAATTCTTATTCTGTTAGGTGCATGCGCGATCTCATTTGCATCACTTACAAATTTTTATCCCACAAATATTTACTGAAACCTAAAATAAAATAATGCGAATTTGTGGCGAGATTAGGGAGACTGGGCCATGATTTCAAGTATAATCCGCCAAACGACTCAAATTCAAAACCCGTAAATCGCATGCCACACCACCGATAAATTAATTGATTGTTCTTGACTATTTTAGTTTATAGAAGCTATGTAGTGATACGTGTATAAGGCGTGGGATTTTTAAAAATTAATGCCTGATATGGCGACTGTGAATGCTTTATGAGTGAAATCCCATTATCACATGAACATATAATTGTTCTTATTTATTTATCGTACACCCAATATCCTTTAATTCTATACCGGTTTAACTCTCCGTTGTTCCACATTCGAGTGAAATTAATTCAAAAAATATCTGATTTGTTACTTTTCTAACTAATATTCATGTCAATTATCAGTTTCGGTCATTTCTCACTTTTACTTAGAGGGCATTAAGGCATTATACATGGTTAAGATCATATCTAACCCGGTATCTATAATGCCCTCTTTGAATGACACCTCTTCCTCCCCATGTTTTCTACCCTTTTATTCTTAAAAAAACGGCTATTTGATTTGGAACAATAATATCCATCATTCTTCACCTTCATAAACATTATTATCCCACTCCCTTCATCTTAATCCTTTCATCACGTGTAGCTCGGCAGTTGAGAAATTAAAAAACTTTCCATCCATATTAATTATAAGGCTGAAATAAAAATTGGATTTTATCAAATAAGATGTTGGATGGGCTTAAGAGAAGGTTATTAAACGCTTTTTTAGTTATGTAATTAAACTAGTCTTTAAGTGAACCTACAACATAGTTATTTGGATGCATTTTAACCGGTTCAAAAGACACACTCGAATAAGTCATACATATTATTTAATTTATTCTTAAAGAAGCAAACACTTGTCTCTTCCAATGTCCTTCACAGCAACTACTTATGGTGAGGGAAAGCCACAATTATAAACTCACCGAATTTTTATCTAAACAGGTCAGCCTCAAACAAACAAGGAGTATAATATATATAATTCAATCCTGTTGGTTTTTTGAAACGTCATAGTTTGGAGAGGATATCACCCATATTCTTTCAGCACTACTGTAAACCAGCCCACCGATACAATTGATGCCCTTTGTGAATTCAGTTTATAGACAGGTAAGAACTACTGAATATGGCTGGTTTGAAGTTTAGAGCTGAATAATTAACACATTTTTCATTTGTTTTTATTATAACCATCACTCATGTCTAGTCAAAATAAGCGTTTCATCCTAATTATTAACGTAATTAAATCATGAAAAGTTGTGTGTTTTAAATATCTAAATACTGTGAAAAAATAACGGGTTTAATTCGAAACCTGTAACCTACAAATACCCGACGATCATAAACAGATTTTTAAATAGTTGAGTGTGTATCAAATAGATCAAATAAACGGTACTTGTAAGTTCTCAGCGATTTTAAATATTGTTTATTTGGCATTGAGCCTCTGGGTTGTTGTTTTAGAACAAATAACAGATTGGCAAACATAAAAAAGCATATCTGCACAAATATACACACATTTCGATCCAGTTATTACAATAATAATTTACATATAAACCATCATAATGAGATCAATGTACAAAGTATTCAGGAATTTAATTAAATTGAGGAATTACCTCTTATTTTCAATCATTTGAAAAGTATCACAAAATTATCCAATTCATCAAATAAACAATAATCTATCGCAAACCGTGACAAGAAACAGTTACATTAACGATTTTGTTCAATAATTATGTTTGTAGTAAAAATATTTATCACCACAGATACAAAATTAAAACTGGGTAAGTCTCGAAATGATGTTTGTTTATAAATATTTAAAATATTGGAATAAACACATTTATTCAAGGGTTGACATATAACACGAGATTAAGAAGCGTGCCACGATCACAGAGATATCAATCCTAACTCGAAACCCGAACCGAATGTAAAAATTTGGTTTAAGGGCTTAAAGATCAAATAGTTTGGTTCAAAAACTGAAAGAAGTGGCTATTTGTTGTTCAGTTGAAGGAATATATCATTTTAATGTATGATAAATAAAAAAATTTGCTATGGAGAAATTGTCCCCATCTAATTCACCAAATACATTGGCACATAGATATTTAAAACCAAATAAAATTATAGCAGAGTTTTCGCTCAGATACTTAAAAAGGTGTGGATCTAAATAATTATATTGATCAGTGACCATTTCTAATAAAGGAAGTGAGTTTGTAGAGGTACAATCGTGGTGTATTAATACAGACAACTTAAAATATTTCCCCCAACAAATTAGATCAAACGATGAACCACGAAAAATAATGAAATATTCTTGTTACACAGCTGCATGGAGGGAAAAATTCTCATATATGAAAATGTGAATATCTATTTTCGAATGTGCTTCGAACACAAGGAAATCGAAAGGGGCTTATTCATTTCCACTTAACTATTTCAAGAGACAATATGTAGAATATTCCATGATTAAATATTATGAAAAAAAGAGTGAATGTTAAGGATTGGTAAAAAATTGAAGAACTTTTTAAATTTTTAAATATGTTCTAAGCTTTGTTGGTTGATATTTTTCTTATCAAGACAAACTTTTTTATTTTTATGAGTTGGGGCATTTATTGAAATCATGCTCATAAAAGACATCTGGGCATCAATGAAAAGATAATCTAGCACAATATGCGGTTTAATCAACAAGTAATCTTAAGCTATTTAGTATAAGGCCATGGTTATGTCATGTATTCAGGTTCACACTGAATCTCAAATGGGACCATTTCAAACATGACACATGAACGATGGAATATGTAATTTCATAAAGGGTCGATTAAATGAATCATTATAAATTGGGTAAGTAGTTCCTCAGGATTGTTACTGTTTCAGTCAAAATACTGTATACCATCCTAATTTTATCTCTGTGTATCCTTCACCTGACTACGATTTCCTTCTAGTTTTCACTATGATCAAATTTATTATTTTTTTTAAATTAAATAACAACTATACGTAAAAAATATTAAAACCAAGTCAGACAGTAACTTGAGAATTGAAGGAAAATGGAAGTTTTTGATTATCTTGAAAAGAACAGATCAAAAATTGGTAATACGCCGTTTCTCGAGCAAATGTATTGATTGACTCATTCAAAAGGTCGATTATTTGAAATTAAAAAAAATGATTTCAAAAAATAGGCATGAAGTTTCAAAAACTATTTTAATTAAATAAAAAAGTTCTCTCTGTAACCCTCGGGAATCAAAAAACGTTTATTCGCGGATCAATCTATCGTAACTTTTTGCGATATTCGCTTTGACGTTGTTGCAATAGATCAATTGATGACTGTAAAAAGTGGCCATGGCAAATATTAAATTGGGCTTTGTAATCGTATTCCATTTCGAAATAAACAGCTCTGTTTCATTGAGCCGTGTAGAATAGTGTACTAAAATACTATTTCTCTGCTCCTTGATTCTATTACATGACGAATCTCAATTGAATGGTGGAATAGAGTATTAACCATTACAAATACTTTGGGGAAGTCTATTTGACAAAGGGACAATTTCTTGTTGTATCAATCAAAACTTTTGGATAATTGTGACAGCGCAAACATACCAGAGATTTTTCCATTCGTTCTCATTCAATGCGTCTAATTTGGAAAACCAACAAATCAAATAGATTTGTGTTGAAAAAATGGTTTTTCGCGGTTCAAATATGATCTGGCAAGTAATATGATCAAGAGGTCACGAGAGAGTTTTTTGGTACCATTTTCTCCAACGCTTAAACCAAACGAGCTTTTTTCATTAAAAATGGAAGGCGTCAATAAAGTCAAATATGACTATTTATGATTCAGAAGCATTCCAATCAAGTATTGCCGCAGCATTAAGGCAAATAGCCACACAAGACTGCACTGGATGCATTCGAGAATCCATACGCTTGGTCTCCCAAATCTTGCATATATACAACTTTTAATTCATTTTATATCATTAGAATAATTTTTGAAACCTAATGCCTCCTTTTTTGAATCATTGTGTTTAATTTAAAATAATCGGCCATTAGAATGAGCCAATAGGTAAATTAGCTCGGGAAATGGTGTAGTACAAATATTTGGGATTGTTAATCTTCGGAAAAACATGGCGATTTAAAAATAATAAAATAGTCTTAACTTTATAC
>JWZT01002320.1:275919-287307 GCA_000827895.1 Thelohanellus kitauei
AATTTTTATTTTATGTGGAGTTATCTATCTTGCGTAACAATTTTTTTTACGTAGAAATTGTTTAACGTTAACACGCGCGTTCAATAGTTAACGTGGTAATGGCTCTTGCATGGTAAAAGCTTACGTTGTAATTTTTACGTGGTAAACGACCGATACCGAAATATTTACTTTTATTATCAGGCTAGTCCTCAAGTGTTTCGACATAGAATACATAATTGTTTGATTTCTGATGAAATTTCATAGAATATAAACCTTGTGGAACTTTAAATTCTGATGCAAGTGTATTTTTTCATAAAAAACCCTGTTTCAGGAGTTTAATGATAAAATCCTCAAAATGTATAGAAAAAATTAATGATTTAATTCCTGCTTTATTCATGGCTAACATTGCCTGCTGTAAGAATGACAACCATCGATAAGTGGAACTCTCAAAAATCTGAGACTGTTAAAGCACTTCAATTTTAACAATACATCTATAGTCAACTCCGGTTAAGTGCACGTCGGATAAGCACACACCCCGGTTAAGTGCAAGTTTTTTCCCGGTTCCGAGGCTGTTCACTTAACCGGAGTTTACTTTATCCGTTATCTACACGGTAGATGCGTTCACCACAAACCATTTGAATCAAAACAATGTAAACTGATATCAAGAGTGCATATAAAAATGCATTTTGATTTCCCCCAGTTTAATCGAATAAAATAAATATCAAATATATAGAAAATTGATCTTAAATGTTGATAAAAACTGCTTAAAATAAGAAAAAGATGTCACACTAACCAGCGCTCGTTTTCCACAATAACAAGTTTCCATGGCAAAATCTTCACTTATGTAATATTTAACTTCATGCTTAATCGATATTAATTTATTTATTAGGTAAAAAAAGACAACAAATACATTGCTGGAACAACCAAAAACAAAAGCTGAATTAATACACATAAATTAATAAATGTTCAAAAATAAAATAAGTCTATTCTTCATGGCAATTGTTAAATTAGGGGTCATTTATTGTTGATTTTTGTTAAATTCGTTAGTCACAAAATAAGCAGAAGCATCCGTCGTTAAGTTTGTCTTTTTCTTTATACCATGAAATCCGTGATCATCGTTTGATGATTTTGATGTACCTCGGCGTATCTTTCTTCCACTATGCCCGTGAATGTTTTTTGTGTAAAACTGACTTATCAAACATTGACTTATGGACTATCTCCGTTTTGAGTAGAGAAATCTTACCAATCAGGCTAAAAACAGTAGTTTAAAAATACGAGATCGAAATTTTGATATCAATACTAATCAAATGTATGTTTAGCTAAAAACAAAACTACAATTACCTGTCTTTGAATATTCTGGGTTTCATTTTGATGTTTAAGGTAATACATGTGCATATGATACCTTTCCTGGGGTTTTTGATTTCAACTAGAACTCAATTTGTAACACGTATTTATTCCGTATGCGCAAACTGTAATTAATAAAATGGCGTGGCGAACTTTCATCGCGCGGAAAAATCCGAAAACATACGATGGTCTATCGAATCAATTTTTATATCGAAAAGTGCAGAATTTCAACAAAACGTGGCTTAAAAAGGCATTCATTTTAAAATGGTAATTGCACTCTAAAAGTTTTTTTTGAAATTTAAATACTTTTGGCAAGACATACAGTTCCCTATACACAGTATAATTATAATTCACTGGACCTACATGTCTGTGAATATAAATGACAATTTTTTTAAAATGGTTCATAGGTTAAAAGTAACCATACCCATAACTTTAAAAAAATGATCATTTACAATCAGGGTATTCATAAATACTCTCTTCACCAAAACCAGCTCTTTATACAGTTGTGTTGTTTTAAATTGTCAGTGTAAAATTTTAATCCTTTTTAATTGAAAATATAAGAGATGTAAATATTCTTTTTAATAGGAATCATATTTGATCCTAATATCATGCAATGTTTGTTTCGATTAAATTTAAATGTTTAATAGCTTGTGAGAACAATAAATAATTTGTTATTTACTGTTCAAATTTGCCAGTTTGTTTGTTTTAACATATCAAATTTTAATAAAAGGTGTTCTCCGGATGAACAAGTTGCGGAATTTAACATGTTCGAAAGGATTTTTAACGTTAACTGTTTATTTATACATTATGTTAATAGAAATTCATTTAACAAAGTTTATGAAAAAAATCTTATTGAAATCATAAAGATGATACATAGCAGTTTTAAAATTTCGGTTGTTCCAAACTTTATGTTATTCGACACACAACGCAAATATTCGAGTTTTTCGATTGTAGAATATTGGGTAATTTGTCTTTTAATTGTGTCATTTTTCTCTATATTGTAACTTCAATCATGAGTTTGACTGAGTAAACGGAAACGGATGAGGATCGGAGATTGCCCATCAATCCATAAAATCCTTAATAAACGATCGCATGTTTTCCTCGTGCGAGGAAGGTTCGTTCGACGAAAGTTAGCGGAATCTATGATTGATGGTAAGAATCAAAAAATATTTTACATATGGATAACTATCTGCTCAACGTACAATCTAAAATGCCTTCAATAGATAAAGAACCGTCATTTTTTAACAAAAAAATCAACCATAACTACACAACCTCTGAATAGCGATATAATAAGACATTTTAAGGCTAATTATCATTTTCTAACTCTGATGGTAGAAATAAGTCAACTTAAACTCAAAATACACAAATTATATTTATAATGTGTACTCTGTGATACAATGATTTTTAAAAGCTGTGCATTAAGTGACATTTCTCATAAAGCCATCCCTAACAGTTAGAACAGCGCTGGATGTGATTCGCCAAAATTACAAATAAACAATAACATTATTCAATAAATAGAAGATAATTTTTCGACGGCCATAGTAGCGCCTTGGTTGTGATTTGATTATGCAGTGCCGATAGATAGTTTTTAGACAGTTTATTCAGTGAAAATGAAATTATGTAAGAGGTACTATCGGCTAAAAATTGGATAAAAGGGGGTGAAGAGTTATGGTCAAAGGGGTAGAGTTCCATAGAGAATGAGGCGAAAAGCTTGACGTTGCCACTTAAAGAAAACTATTCAAACGATGAAAAGGCTTAAGAAGAATGTATCCATTTAAAAAAAAGTTCGTGAAGTTTGTAAAACTCTAAACAGGTTCATTTTAAATTCTAAACTCATAAATCCTGATTTGTGGTAAATTAAATAACGAAATATGCTGTTTTATACTGTGAGAAATAAACTAACATCTAAAATTTCCGATTATTTCGCAATCAACGAATGAAAAAAAGGATTTAAACTTCATTTAACCCATATTCTATATTAACAATATATTTTGTAGTTTTTCACAATTCATGTAGCCCCGCTCCTGAAAACGGGTGAGGGTTTATTGTGTATTTGAATTTCCCAGTTATTTCACAAACTTTTTCAATGTAAGATGAGAATTAATTTTTTTCATGTGTGTTGGATGGACGAGTTACTGAGAAATTTCGATCAAAATATTAATTTTGTGTATATATTTATGAACAGATCTCACCCACATAAACTCCAGAATACACTGTTAAAAACAGGGGACGTATCTCTGACTTAAAGAAAAAACTTTTATATCAATACGTTTTTAAATGTGTGGCTAGCTAAATGAATAGGCCAAAGTTTACGGTAACTTAACAAGCAAAGGTAAAGTCTGCATTCCTCAAACAAATGAAAAATGCGAAACAATTGGTTCTTTTAATGTATTGACGATGCGTATATGATTAGTTCACTACGAATTCTAGCATTCTAAATTTCAATAGAATGTTTATATCATAATTGAATGTTAAATTACCTCTTAATTTTGCATAAACTTCGCATGGATCGTCAACAATTACGCCTCCTTTCGGACATTTTCATAATTCTTGAAACGTTTTGGGTTGGGGATAACAATTATAAATTTTACAAGTTCCATCCATATGTGATTATATGATTCTAGAAAAGATCATCGATCTTTTGAATATTGCTCCAGCATTCTTTTTAGTGGGACACCCCAATACAACACCTTGATCATATACCTGGGCCATAAAATCCTCCCTTAGGTTTTTTGCGGAGCATAGTACAATTCTGGAATTGATGACAATTATTTTAAGACCAAACGTAATTCGGAATGGTAATTTTGAAGATTGATAAAAAAAAATTAATTTACATACGTCCTTTTGGAAATGTAGAATCGAACTCAAAGAATTCGAATCGTGTAAAACATCAATATATCTGTTTATTTACCCACCCATTTTTGGTATTTTTCTGTTTGGTGATCAGTAAACAAAAATAATGGATGCTTTTAAAATTATTTAATCAATGAAAAGCACTTTTGAATAGTTGCTAAATAGAAATTTTAAGGTGGAATTGGGACTAGGCCTCAAAAGTTCACATTTTTGAAATACTTTCAACGAATTCACACGTGTGATTGTTTTTTGCCTTCTTAAAAAGTTCAATATAAAAAAATCCGTACAAATTGACAAGTTTTATCACATTGAGTATCCAATGTCTCAGGAAGGTCATCTGTTTCAAACAATCTTTGATGTTAATATGAAGGAAAAAAAGGAAATAAATAGGGAAGCGTCAACATACCATAAACCGTTTGACAAGGAATCGAATAGGCATATTATGTTAAAATAATTATTCTAATGAAAATATCCGATTTATTGAACGTAGTCTGAGATTCGACTTATATTTTGAATTTGTACCATTCAACGAGATATTTTGAATTAACTACACCTCGGGTAATCCTGATATATGTCAAAATTCTGAGAATCAACTGATGGTTAGTTCGTACGTCTGTGGTTTTTGGTTGAATTTTTTCGATATTGTTATTAGGACGACAAAATAATCATTTTTTGATAGCTTTTAAACGCATGGATAGAAAACTGTTAGTTGATCATGAGATAATTTTATAAATCCAAACGTTTTCGAATATTCAGATGTGGTGATGCCTCGACGGATATCCTAATATTGAAGAAGTTCAAAAACAATTTCCTCGCTTTAACCAAGAGATCATTGTAATCGGTTTCAAAGAAGGACTCAATTACGATCTATGGTCACTGCTAGTGTTATGCCAGATTTAAATGGACACACCCTTTCGCCAAGCTGTCGACATTTGCTGCTTTGATGATCGCATTAGCCGCATCTCGGCGCTAATTACCACATTTTTAATACACAACAATGACTAACGTTGCCGACAATCGAAACTTCAGACGCGTTGATGTTGATAAATATGATGAGAATGCATATCAGGAAGAGTCTAGTGCCCCGACTGGCGCATTCAATGAGACAGAGGTCAACTCGATGATCAATTCGTAATATTTTTATTTATCCAGTCGGAACTATTCAGGAGCAATGAAGGCCATTCTACAGAGCCCCGTCATCTGTTCGACAAATGTCAAAGAGAAGGTGGTATGGGAAGCTTAGTTAAGACTGCATTGGTTGATGCGTTTATTCGAGTGAACACTTCCATCAAGCAAAACAACATTCCCGAGTTGATGTCTTCTTTCAACGACGACGACAAGGAAAACCTTATCAGAATAATCTACATGTCCTTTAAGGTGCGACCCGAAGTCGATCACGGAATCTCTCACGCTTGGTTCGAAAAGGTAATGGTTAATCTGATATCAGGCACATCAAGACGTCGGACACGGAGCCATCGTCAGGGCGATGACCGACAGAAAATCATTAGTTTTCAAACCTTAACACCAGTTTCTAGGTAGCAATCTCTTGTCGTTTTGCTATTCTTGTCTTTTTGTCTCATTTTTTGTTTAAATTGTTCAATTTTATGTCTCATCAAGGTTCCGATATGCATATGAACGATCCGATGGAAGAAATTAAGAGTGCTGAAGATACTAAAAGTGGAAGATCAAATGAAAAACCTCTGGGTTTGGAGGAAATTCAAGACACAATTCCCCTAACCCCAAAAGAAGAAAATCTTGAGGACAATGTCAATCACCTGGGTGTCGATCTGTTCACTCACAATAAAATAGATGGTCTTCCATCAGCCGAACCGTCATCCCTGGCCTTGGAGACGCTTCTTAGAGTGATGGGTGTCAATTACCGTATCGTCCAACAACTTAAACCTTGCGAAAAGGCATTCATAATCGTCAAGGGCAAAACCATTTCTGGTTGTCTTGTGGTGGCCGATGAGATGAAGCGTCTTGCTGGAATCAATATTAACCACAAGTTGAGTGTGAAAGACGCCGCTATTATTAGATTTTTTACCACTCACCTAGAAAACCAAACAGACTTCTGTCTACTGTATTACAGGTGGTTTGATCAAGTGAAAGAGTGGAGAAACGCAACCAACAAATATCGGGGAGCTAATCTTTTTCGATATCTGTTTTTGGAATCAAAATGCCAGAGGTTGTTGGCCAATCGAATGGAGTTGCTGGGCCAACATCTGGCCGGCAGGGAACAGGTAGCTATCTCAGTATTACATGATTTACGATGCCTTTCCACCCTCTTGGATAACAAGTATGTTGATTTGAGAGATAGAATGTATTTCATGGGCACCCATCCTTGCACCCTCGATTGCGTGGTATTCGGAATAACAGCTCACATCTTATACTGCTCGGTTGAAACTAAATTCAAACAAATTATACTCAAAACCTTCACCAATCTCGCGCAGCACTGTGACCGTATTAGGGAACAATTCTGGACAGATTGGAGCCAGCTAATAGGAAAGTACAGAATCTGCGTGACGCCCCGATTCTTCATGAGTCTTCGCAGGGCCAAGCCTAAGTCCAATTTAAATCTCATCAACGGAGAAGAAAAGCTCACCGAGTTGCACACTACATGTGAAAAATGTTTAGAAAAAAGTATGTTTTTTAATAATAGACACTGTGATCATTGTAGATCAAGATGAGGTGCTAAAGGAAGGTTCTTGCGATAAAAAGTATGCTCTCAGAGACACAAATCGTGAAACACAAAGATTATGCGCCTCTTTGTGCCCTTGTCCGCTCGATGAAGATAAAGCCGCTGGATGCAAATGCGACACATAATATAAAAAAGGCTAATTTTTAGTGCTATCATTTTGCTGTTCTATTTTTGCGTCCCAGTCGATATGAAACGTGGTGATTCGTGGCTCATCTACGATAACGTCACGAATTAATTCAGTTAATATGGGCTCTTCGGGTGGTTCGTTTCTCATTTCTTCAGTTTTGTACTCATTGTTGACATAGTAGCCAACCCTAACAAATTCCTGATTTCGATAATGTGCAGTAATAAGGACAACAGTTAGTCCGACAATCTCGGATTTTGGTATTAAATCCCATCTAGGTCCCTTAGTCTTTGATAATAAAATTGAGAAACCTCAAATAGGAATTTATGAACTCCTCGAGTAATTGGGCCCACAAGAATATCGTCTAAAACTTGATCACAGTCTTCGTTTTCAGCCATTCCGACGTAAATGACCTTCCATTCGATATCTTGGTAACATCTATAGATACCTTCTTGAATATCATCAAACGCTTCAAACACGATTTCAAATGAAAATCCTTCGTTCAAATCGCATTTATTCTTGAGAACCGTCACCTTTGAAATTCGGATCTTCGCCATGCTAAGAACAGAATGGACAGTAATGCCTCAGAAAATGGCACCGGATATTGGTCGGTTGAACCCGTTTGCGATCGTTTTTTTATTAAACAGAAGATTAACTGTTTAATCGCTATTGATATTATTTTAATGTTTTCTGAAATTATGATCCACGGGATTTGTAGGTGACCATTGTTTTCAATTGATTTGAAAAATAAAGTTGCATGAAGGCGTTCTCCTTTCCTTATATTATTAATTTCTTTACAGTTTTGGACAATATCTATTTATCTTGCCCAATGGAATTGCATTAATTTTATTTTTCTGAAAAACCGAACTGTTAAAACCTCAAAATCAAAGGTTAAACCGTTAAACAAAGAAGATATAAAAAGATGGAAAAAGGTCGTTTCGATGTGATCATATTTACTATGATACAGAGTTTCCTTAATTTTTATTAAATAATGTCCATTTTCAGCCTCGTACATCTCTTTGCATGGCTATTGAATAACATCATAGAAAATAGTTTTATTCTGATTTTATAGCGTGAAATCGCAGCATACTGCTCGGTATGGTGTGATATTGATTACGCATTTCATTGAAACATCATCTATCCAGACGTGATATCTCAGAAAATTTGAGGTTTGTCATTTCAAAAATTGATTCAAGAAAATAGTTGGCAGCCTGGGAATGACATTTTATGGGGATATAAAATATTTTTGAGTGTCTAAGTTATCTCTGGTCATTTTATCATTTAACTCAAAATGTAACCAACTTATATTACTTTCCCATTTTTTCTGTGGCAATACTACCTATCTAAAACTGGAGTATCAGTCTTATCAGTGTATTTTTCGACTCACTAGTTGTAAATGTCTGAAATAAAATTTCGCTTAAAAGTAGGCAAACCAATTTCATCTCTAGGTGTGTTAAGCTGCACATAAAATTGTGGATTTTTAAAAGTCGTTGTGAAAAATTACTTCACAAGTCCTAATATCAGACATTTTTGAACTTTAGGTATGTTCTGTTGAAATAATATTGATGTGACCGTTTGTCAGCCTTCAGATCGAACCTTAGAAAAGTTGGTTTGATGATGTTGGGACAAACCCAGAATTTTCCAAATGATTATCATATTGAATTAATTAAATCAGGGTAGCATGATTGATTTAAATTTAAGCGAACTATTTCAACAATTATTACATCCTAAATATTCACATAGGCACTTCATTTGATCATGATGAACCCAGGTTCGAACTGACAGGATTTCATGGATAAAAACCTTAACACAATTATATGACGAATGTCATATTCGAATCATTGTTCCATTTCCTCAGTAGAAATATTTAATTATTTATTTACTGGTTGCTCTCTATGTTTCCAATTTCGCTACATTTACATAAATCTAGAGCTTTTGAACATTTCATTGCTGGTTCAAAGATGATGGCTTATAGTTTCTCATACATTTTCTGAGATAATTGCGAATCATTATATCACGAGGTTTTCCTATAACATGTTCGTGTCAGTTTTGCACATCGTTCTGGGATAATTGAAATCACATTTGGGGCGATATAGACGATCCTGCACTCTTTTTCACTACCATCATGATTTATTATATTATCTAATATTTGGCTAACTTGTCCAGATGAAACACCATCGTCATATGAAATCATAATTAAATGAGTCTATACTCTTATCATTCATTTTTATTCCCAAATGCTTAAATTATCATTTTTTCAGAGATATGTTTATCGTTTCTATCCACTTGGGAGTTTTGCCTGAATAAACCAGGCATTTATGAACCTTGTTGATACAGTTTTCCGACGTTCTAATTTGAACATGGAAAAAATACCAAAGTCTTTTGGATTGGGAGGAATTTGTATAACACTGATTTTTTCATATGAAATTGACTATGCTAATGAGTTCATGTATGTGATGATAGCTTTTTTAAGTGATATTTATGGGTAGTGTACTTTGTAGGATCAAACCACCACGGATATATTGGGTTTTTCGAGCTACTTTATAACCACTTCAAGCAAAGTAATAAAAATTACCACAAATCAAAATTTATTGCGTGAGCTGAATAATCAACCATTTTATTTGTCAAATTTAGCAATTTGAATTTCATTTCTCAATACCGTACTAAGTATAACAGTTCAGAGTTTTTGATCAAACACAGAAATGTGTCAAAAATCAATGAGGATAAGGGTAGTGAAGTCAAATAGGACTTAATATGCGAATACTACTCCATTTTGATTGACAATTTTCTGCCCATACAGGTTTTTTAAAAGAATTGTCCCCTTCTGAAAAAAATGGATTTTTTGAGATTCAAAATAGAAGCATACCATTTATTTAGTTAAAAACCGGGCTAATCTTACAAAAAACTAGCAGTTCGTCTACATTTGCGTCGTCTTTACTCAGGCACTGTAGAAAAAAAAAGAATATTCCTAATCAGGTATTGGGTCATCCAAAGGCCTACAAGTCACGATGACAATAGCCATTAACTGGTTGAACATTTTTTTAGAAATGAAGCCATACTGTTTGGAGGAGTGAATACAGGAATTTTTAGTGTTTACACAAAATTTGTTTACAATTATTAAGTGTTAAAAACACATTTTTTTCAAAAACCGTCAACTATTTTTCATACATTATCGAAATCTGTTCGCTTCGAAAAATATTTCCCTGTCGTTATTTCTTGCAATACTGTTCAAATTTTGATGATTTTTGTAAATGACAAAATTATTGCAGATAGAATAACATTCAAGTTTCTTCGCTCTAATTCCTCCTCCGTTGTTATTAGATATTCTATTGTTCTAAGATATTGTGTGCGTCTTAGTTGTTTTTAAATCGTCACGTTTACCACTATTTCTTCCTGATCTTTACTTCGATTTCTATCTAGGTTTCAATTGGTCTGGGAAATCTTATTCGTTCTGTTGTCATCAATTCAATTTTTATGTGATTTGTATTATGCTGGTATCGGTAATTTTGAAATTAACTTTAATTTTCTTAGGTAGACTTATAAAAGATTTATCATGCATCTCATGCAAATAAAGTTAGATTTATAATAACTTTTATTAAATTTCTAACAAAGATTATTAAATTTGTCGAAAAATCATATTATGAAGGTTTTATATGTTGCCTTTATATAATGGATTTTACGTAAACGTCCTTTGTTTTTAAAGGAAATTACCAATCTATTTAAAAAAGTGTCTTTTAATGTATCATGCAATAGTAAAATAAAATTTAAATTACGTATGCTAACAAAATTGGGTCGCATTTCTTTTTCAAAATTCAATAGTTATCCGCTGAAAAATTAAAATACATAATAAACGCCAAAGACTGAATATAACACATCTAGCAGTTTGATTTTAGCCCAATAACATTCCAATCATGACTATCAGCTCAGAATTTTCAAATATTTACTGATTTCACTTGATCATATGGACATAATCTTTACACCAATCAATATATAAATCTGGTATAATATATAAGAGGGCTAATGCTATCTATCGTATATGGTTGTAAGCAAGGGTCTTGTAGATTCTCCAAACAACTTAAGTTAGTCTAATCCAGTCTTCTTGCCAAATAATATAACAGTATCAAAACTATATAAAATAAAGTATAAACACTTTTATTGCATCTTGAAAATCAAAAGTATTCATGGAATTGATTCAGCTTAAATTTATAACTAACCCATTCAAAGAGTTATTCATCAAACTTATTGACAAAAGTAACCATTTTTATACCTGTGAAGTACAAAACAGTGTCGATGATAGGGATAAGTAGGCATATCTCCACAACATTCGGGAAATCCGACACATCACACTTTCAAAAGCGCGAAACAAAAAGCGACGAAGTGGCGGTCGGCA
>JWZT01002320.1:295320-309335 GCA_000827895.1 Thelohanellus kitauei
GAGAATATCAGTCTGAATGAAACGAGTGATAACTTGTGAAGATTTTTCGTTTGGAGAGAATATCCGTATATCAAAATTCATGAAATTCGAAATATGTATTTCACTGTGATATATTTTGGTCACAAGAGAAGAGAGGATTTCTTATATTATTACTACATAAAATGACATATGGGTTTGTTCTTCAAAGGTTTTTTCTTCATAGGAGTATAAAATTGAAACAATTTACCCCCTGTCAAAATATAAAAGCTTTTCAAGCAAAATGAGATATCATTGTATCTCCAAGACACCATGTAGAATAGATTCAAACAATACCTGAAAATTCTCCTCGACCAGATAACATATTTGACAACCAAATTTTATACCCCTTATGATATTTTTTGAGGATGGTTTAAAGAAGGTTTGAAGAAGGTCTCAAATAAAGTAGGTTGAATCCGATCAAAACGTATTCAATCAAATATGGATTTGTCACATTACCATGTTTTTATTTAAACTCAATAACCGTAATTTCCACAGTCAACCATTTTGATGATATTTATTGATCAGTCAAATATTAACTGGTTTTCGTGACGATTTCATAGATACTGTTTGATATTTATGGTGTATTTTGACATTTTTTGAACGATGTAGATAATTAACCACGAAAAACTTGATGACAAATATCCTCCCAATATGCCAAAATATGGCTGATAAAAACCATTTATATTTATGTGCGGGAGGAATATATTCATGGTGATTGGTTTCGAAAATCACAGTAGTTGACTTTGAACCAAAAACAGGTAAAGTTGACTTATCCCAAAAATAATATGGGTGCACCAGCAGTTTAAAGTACTCGAGTGACTAAATAAAAAATATATTGATTACATCGTTGATATAAATAACTGTTAATTCATTAATATTTCTGCCTTTTTTATGACTTAATTTCAGAAAGCTCAATAAAATAATCAACAATCGAATTTATAATCGGGTTTCTGATCTTTGGTCTTTGAGCAATTATAACTTCAAATATGCTTCGCCTTTTCAGCTCAGTTTGACGTCCAAATAAATAATGGAGTTCTTTCCGATATTGCCAATTTATGTCAGGATTTTTTGACACCTTCAGAATCAAACAGAGACACATAAGAACAGGCATAGGTAAATCTGGTGGATTATTTGCATTTTTCATTGCCTTTTTGTACCATTTGAAGAAGGTATCCATCATCAAAGCAGAAAATGCATGTGAAAATATGAAATCGTTAAGCCCTGTGAACTCATCCCTTAGTTCAACGATTTCTGGCAGTTCAAATTTGCATTTCTTATTTTCATAGGCAGCACAAAGTTTGGCAAAAAATTCTCTAGATTCTGCATAGTTGTTCAAAAAATAAAATGGATTGGCGAAGTTCAAATATCCATCAACCAATGAGTATATATCATCAGATTTCTGTGACTTCCGAAGGCACGCAATTTTCGACAACAGTTTGCCAAAGTCTAAAATATTTGAAGAACTGTAGGCGAAATCGAAAGCCAAACGATCCATATACAGCCTAGATCTCAGATCCACATAGCTCCTGTCTTCAAATGCCAGAATATGAATGAGCTGCCGTTCCATCAAATACAAAGTGTAGTCCTCTAACTTCCCAATAAAATGTCTTTCAGTTAGAGCGTTATAAATCAGTGCAATTAATCCATGAAGACCAACCTCGTCGTCGAAATCAGAAAGAGAAAGTATGGACGTAAGTGAGTGAAATAAATCAGCTTTTCCACGAATAGTAGGAAAAAAGTTGAGAATTAGATACTTCAAGGCGCGATCGGAATCCAAGCATGAAATAACAAGTTGAAGGGCGCTAAAATCTTGCATGAAAAGATAATGAGCAGAGTTAATGTGTCGATATGCCAATATAATATTATCAAAATAGGGCGTATTTTTCATCCATCTACCAATCTTGTAGTTAAATTCGAACGAAAGCGAAATGATAGCAGCTCGAGTAACGCAGATTAACATCCCTTTGTCGCGGAATATTCTAGTTTTCAAGGCCGGAGATAAACTTTTATTCATAACAGAGCGCATCAGAATGTCGATAAACATCCTTTGAGTAAGATTAAAAATAGAAAACTTAGTCGTTTCTATGTTGTGGATCGTTAAAAGCTTTTCAATGGCTTCAACCGGGGACAGATCTAAGGTCCATCTCTCAATTAATATCTCAAAAATTCCTACAAACATTTTAAGAACGTGATTGGCCACTTCATTATAATTGGTACACCAACTTGTGAAAGGCATCAAAATGTTATGTAAGTGTGCGAAAAAATCATTAACCTTATCAGCAGCCGCCTCTTCTTCTGGATGGCAATATCCCTTCATGAATGGCTCCATATCCTCTATCGCCATACACAGGCGTACGAGTCGACTATCTGTATTAAAAAGTACCCGATGCAGCTGCGTAGTGATGTCAAACTTTTGCGTTGAACATAACAACAACCGATGCATTGTTTCTAAAAGGTCATACAAATGATCAATGCCTTTCTCACCAATTTTCTCCAAAACGTCACTGACTGATGCCAACACATCAAACCCCACCCTCTTGAATGTGAGCGAAACGAATTCTACCATCTTGAAGAGAATGTCATTTTCAATGAGGTAAAGCATGATCCTTTTTGAAGCTATGAGTTGTAACATAATATCATTCAAGTAATCTTTGATGTCGTTTTCCTTCAATAAAGCTGAATGTAGCTTATAAAAGTTACGAAGATAAAATTTCGCCATATATAATTTTCCATTTGCCGAATATGAACTGGGCAGGACAATGTAACCTGCGATGTGATTTTTAAGTCCTATCCAAGGGCTTTCCGTCAAAAGTAGTTGATAGAGAAGAGAGGTATTGTTGACGATTGATGACATTAGCTCGAGTAACTCATATTTTTTCCTCGAAATTTGTGAAATAAAACGGCATAGAGTGAAGGAAAGTTCCATAAAAAACAGCTTATAGACTTTAATAACACGACAAAACATACAAGACTCCGGGAATTTATTTCTGATAACTCCGTTGATTTTACGGCATAAGACATCGCATTTGTCAGTTTCATCACAATATTTAACACAAATATATCCCAACGATCTAGAACTTTGAAGTAAATCGGAATCTTTGCCTAACGTGCTCACAAAACTGAGGCAAGTCTCAATAATTTCTGGACTCTCTCTGTCAGTTTTAAAGAGCACAACACATGACTTGCGGGCATTGGTACTGCCATGATTTTTTTCAGCTTGTGATGCAATGCATATCGACTTATCTTGAAAACTTAACTCCTCTAAATTTCCGCTCACAGCTAAAAATTTTTCCACTTCATCGTCAAATGAGGAATCGTCCAAAAAAAGAAGTTCTAAATATTTGAATAGGCGTTTCATGATTTTTCCAACTCTATCGTAGAAAAATCTGGGAAGGTTTTTTGCAACTGTGGGACTTGTATGTCTGTAGCACCCTGGAGATCGACACGAATCCTCTGAGTCTTCACAATGGCCACCACTTTCGGTATCTTCCTCTCTTTCGACACCAAAATTATTGACTTTGTTTGATTTATCATCGTCCATTGAATATCTATCGCACGTATCGTGTTCCAAGCAATTATCGCAGAAAAATTTCGTGCCTCCATCCGAAATTAAAATTGAACATCGCCATGAAGAGTCAATCCCGGAATAGTATAGATTCTTCGTCTCGCTATCAACATTTTCAAACAAAAAATTGAAGAGTGGTTCCCCAACTAATTCTTGCAAACGCGTTTGTGTGTAAATATCTTGAGGATGAGACTCTCCTTCGATTGAGGTGATCCACATGGCCAAGATAATGATGCGGTCGATCCGATTATCGATCTCTGATAACCATGATTTTTCATATAGTTCCCTCGTGGATATCTCGTCAATCATGTGACGGGAATCTATTAATCCTATCTTTTAATGATGGGCTGAGTTCGAGTAAATGCGTAATCACCTCATCGTAAAAAATAATAAATATACTAAATACATGCCTGTGGTGATTCGGTAGTTTTGGCCGATGTTAAACGTAATTTATTAAGATTCATTGTGGATAATTTATATATGAATTTCGCATTACGTATTCAAGAAACCTCAACCTTTTTTAGTGATTTGTGTCTAATGAGGTACATGTCTGGCAAGCTAAGTGATATGAGACGTTATTGTTCTCCCGATGAAATATATCTGAGAGAGGTCTTTTTATCCCTGAGTTAAGGACCATCTCGTGTTATATATAGTTAAGAAGACTTATGAGTAAATTTTAATTTAATTCTGGGAATGAACTAATTAAAAATGTAAAAACAAATAAGTGATGAACACTAAATGACGTCATATTTTGACCTAATGATGCCAGTCGCTAAAATTTCGGGCGAGGTTTTGGAATGTTTATGATAAACACGATATTTTTTCATGCTCAAGCATAAATATGCGAGTATAGGGAAGGTGAACAATGCCAAACTTTCAAAAGAGTTGTTATTTAAATTGGCTCCCAAGTCTTCGTATCATTATCCAAAATTAGGCTTCGATCATGGACATTTTTTCTGATTGATTCTTGCGGCCATATCAAAGACGATTCTCACTGAAAATTTCCCACAGTAAAAGTTGATTAAAAACTCAATTAATCTTTCAAATTAAAAAGATTATCCATAACCTATTTCGTCTAACAAGATTATTTAATAAAAACTTTTTACCATTGACATTAATTCTGACCAGTTGAAACGGAAATTTTTTATTCAAAAAAAGTAGAAACCAACAAAAATTTATTATCAAGGATAAATAATTTCTTGAAGGGCACATAGGTATGATGTTAACTGACCCTAAGAATGTTTACTGAGCAACTCATTTTCTCCAGAATAATGGGGGCAGGATATTTTCTACTTTTTTTCAGTGTATTCAATTTAAATTGTCCTTTTCATTATAGTGGTGCATTTGGATGTCAGCGATCGATGGAAAGAAATGAACAGCGCTTGGCGTGTTTTGTGGAGGTATTCTTTGTTTATACTTTAAATTTAATCTAGTCGGATTAGTGCATGATCACAAGATCGGTTTTTTGTGCGATCAGCTACGATATTGAATTTCCGCGACGATTCTCGCGAGGTTGGCTGATCGACCGGAGTCCTAATCCAAACCATTAAATTTCTGATGTTCAAATATTATATAATTCATTTATTTACAATGAATCTCAAGTTTTTTGTGATATGTGCAGTCAACCATTTTATCATTGCCAGATTTCGAATAGCCGTTTCATTTAACTAAATTTACATCCTAAGTCACTGTCTTTCTGTTGACACTGAAAAAAGACATTAATACATGCTATAACCGAAGGGTGAATGAAACAACAATTAAAAATCTTTTTTTTTGTTTAATGAAATTTGGAAAGTAATGTTCGTCGTTGGGTTCTCATAACTATGAATATTTGAAAACTTATTTGCCAAATTAAAATTGTTTTTGGTGCTTGATGCTCGATTCTAGATGCCTTTTATCGAATCTTCAAACAAGATACTTTGAAAAATTAAAAGCCTTTTGAGATATTAGAAGAAATAAAATATGTTAATTTCCTGACTACAAACCGGGACGTTTTTAAAAAAATGTGAACCTTACGGCTAATATATGAGTTTTTACCGTTTACGGTACTTTCAAGATTAAGACCCGCATATATTTTCCCAGGATTTTTTTAACCCTGCAGCTTATATATGTACATTATACAAATTGTTTGAAAATTTAGCTGGTGCGGCAGATCTAAGGACGCGCTCTATACACTGGAAAATACGGTAGATTTGCAGGTGTGTTAGAAAAATATCGCTTGAATTCGTATTGTAATGCTCATATGCATCGTTTGTTCTACTCATTAAATCGAATCCTTTTGACTTTTAAATGTTCCATTTTAAATGATCGTATATCACAGACCAAATTTTTCGGATATGCATCCAAAACCTGTCTAAATTTTCATCTGGCCGTAAGAAATTTTGAATGAATACTATCATAGCCTGTAAATTGTTTCTGATTCAGTTTGAATATTCAATTTTGAAAGGATTATTGATTATTTTTTTTGATAAATTTTGTTTGAAAACTTATTATTTATGGCTTGCTATTGCTGAAAATAGCAGAAATCAATTTTGAGTTCTGGAGAATCTTGTCATGCTGCCGATATTGACACAGTTTTAAAATCTCCAATTGTAAATTTCATACCAAATTTCATTTCATCAAAACCAGTATTTGATGAACCTTATTAGTATTAAGATCGTAGTTTTCTCCAGTGCTTAATTAAATGACTCACAGCTTATACACTACGAAATAATTTCTAAAAATTATAAATTGCTAACTTGTTAAAACCTTAAAAAGTGATCAAATGAATAATAACATAATGATAAATCAATTATTCCGAACCATAGCACTGTAGCAGAAATATAATAAAAATGTACTAATGTTTTCAAAAGTTTCTTAACATATAATGTTTTTGAATTCTTCCAGTGGTATTAAAAATTTTAACATTATAATGCTTTAGGTTTGAAACTATGATTCATTTATAATTAGAGAACGTTTATCATTTTGTTGTTTATCCTGATAAAATTCGTGTTTTTAATAAGCTAATATGAGGTAATAGACAATATTAAATTATAAGATCCATTATTTTACATCATGGTGGCGTTATTTTCTTCGGTTTATAAGTAAAAAAGTTCTCATATAAATCTGGAAAAAAAGAAATTATAAAACGAATATATTATGTCTGCTGTATCTCCCAGGAATCGGAAGACTCATAGTTCTGCGTTATTTGTAACCCTATGTTTTAAACTTGACACTCATTCCATGCAAATTAAAATGGCAGAGCGGCATATTTGAATCACCGATAACATCAATGCTTGTCGTTCAGCATCAGAGTCTAGATTCAACTCTGTTGCACTCGATAGCAGTTTCAGACTTTGGGGAATTTTTTCATCACGCAAAAATATAATTTTTAATAAGGTTTTTGAAATATGTTAGTTATTGAATTTTCAGTTATGGCCTCAAACTTGACTAGATAAAAATAAACTTAAATGAAAAAGTATTTTTATCATTGAGAAAAGAGGTTGAAATGGTCGAGTGTGCAGGGTAAATTTCAAATCATTTTTAAGGGTGCCGTCAGCCAAAAAATTATGACGAAGCTCTGCTATACAACTCAAGATAACCCAAGAAGTAAATTTTCGTATTAATATTTTTTGAAAAAATTGATGTCTGCTGCATAATTTTACAACAACCATATCTTTTATAAGTGAAGCTATTCATATCTTTACAAACTTGCTTAATATTATTGTCTTCGAAACGAACTCGGTGGTAAATGAGGAGTGTCTGTATTTTCAACAAAAATGATTTTCTAGGTCGTATGAAGCTTAAACTGTTGTGTGGGCCTCCATATATGATATTTTACCACCCATTTGTTTGAATTTTAGATTTCTGAACATAAAATGAGTTTAAGCATTTCGCCGGTAGATTATCAGATATATCCCCGGATATTCTTTTAATCTTAGAATGTTTTCCTCAAATGTTCGGTTTTGTAACGTTCTTTTCGATGTAATGAATTTTTCATAATGATGTACTTATAAATCTATTAACTCCGATAAATTTTCATCAGACTGAACATTGCGAATCATACGGGATAAGTCTTGTAATACACTATTTCCAGTTCAAGATGTCCGACTTTCCGATGGTGACATTCAAAAGTTCTTATTCTGCTTTTTTGAAAAGTAAATTAAAATTTATAAATATTCTATCTTTTCGGATCTTGTGAATATGAAGTTAGATTAACACGTCGAATATGCTAAGTTGTTTACTGAGGTTGGATATAGCATAATAGAAAGATTCAATGTGAAACTCATCATTTAAATTGTATAATAAAAGTAAATCGGAACCTTTGAATGTTATCAACTGAAAATCTGACATATTGAACAGGAAATGGTGTAATATCATTGATAATTCTGCTAAACCAATCTATAAAAGATAAAATTAAATATTTATGCTCTGAAGATCAACTTTATTTTAAAAATTTCATAAATAGAAAATGACAGCGTCTGAAGACATCAGTTTCCCAGTTTAACTAACTAATTAATTTTTATTCATTATCAAGGTGTAATTAGTAATATTCGTTGTATTCTATGATAGTGATGTGGCTGAAACTCAGATTTTTTGTCTGAAACCCCACTCCTTATGTCATAATTTGATCGATTTGAGTTTATGCCACCATGTATTAAATAACTGATAAACCAAACTTGATGGGGAAGCGGATACCTTACTAGGGATGTCTCAGTTGATATTTTTACTAATCAAGTTAATCTGTACTATAATTTGTCTTCCATATTCGCAACGTCATTTTGAAGACCTAATTAGGTCTATCTTAACTTAAAGAATCCTTTTTTTATTCTGTTAATCCATCTAGATACTCAATAAACAAATAGGATGCATGATTTTTGTCTCAACTCAAATGGATAGAGTATCAAAAATAGAATTTTAACAATCTGTTTGCTTTCAATCTCCACTCTAAGCTCTCTGATTCACAGATTAGCGGTCCCTCGGTATAAGTTCATTTCAAAGATCATATAGTTTGAATTTGAGTATTATCAATATGTTCTTTTTAATTGTTAAAAGATAAACAAACTTCTAATCTCTTAGTTTGAACAATTTTGATCATCGAATGGACATCTTTGATTTCAACGTATGAATTTTAAATATATTTTAGGCTAAAATAGTAAAATATATAAGGCTGGTAGATAAAAGAATGCTGATGGGAATTGAAGCGACCTCTGTTGTTATACAGTTTCTTTTATACACCTCACTTATGTTTACACCATATCTCATCAAAACAACACCCAAAGACTCAAATTGTGCGCAAAAGGAGGAAAAATGGTTTGGAATTTTATCTGGCTCACGAAATGAAAGCTCTAGAAATTCAGTGTTAACGACTAAAGAATCATTTGTATCTTACTCAATCATGTCATTTCTTGTTTATTCCACACTAGGTCTGAAGTGCATTATATCGGCATTGTTTTGGTGCGATGAATTTTTCATATATTTTATTGGAAAATCGATAATGCATCTTTCCTACAGTAAGAACTTGGCTCATTTAGCGATTATAACTTTTATAAATATCTTCATGATGATACGCCCCCTTTATAATATTTATGGTATCAATTATATTTATTCTCAGAAGACAAACATCTTTGTATATCAGCGTCAATGTCCTTTATTTCGTGTAGTGATTGGCTTATTGCTGCCATTAATATAGCGGAAATTATCGCTTTTGCTCTTTATCATCTTGAATTTAACAAAAGACCTATCAAGATAAGAATAGCCAATAATATTTTTAAAGATGAAGATGACTCGCCTCTGATTCAGTTTTGAATCCATTATATTTAATAAACTTAACAAAAATACAAATATTTGGATTATGTGTATTTTTCAGATTAAAAATTTTACTTTTTGACGATTAAATGTTTATTAATGTTATTTACATTTAAATGGACTTGCCTGTTCACAGAATTCGATCACATCAAATAAGAAAGTTTCCCTTTTTATGTCTTCAGCACTTGTAAATTATTTGAGAGTTCTTAGATAATTGTATTGTTATAGCAACAAAATTCATGAGTCCAAAGTTAATGACTTGTATTTTCTTTCCATGTGTAAAATATCCTAGTTTTTGAATCGGATACCACAGCATTTATACACCTTTATCATTCCATCTCATAATATTATCAAGATTAGAATAAAACGATTTGATTTAGCCATGTTAGTTTTCAGGAAAACTAGAGGTACATTTACAATCATGTGTATTCCGGTCAATAAAAATGAAACTGCGGAAAGATTGAGCAATTTATCGAAAAATAGTTTTTTATTTCATATGTTGTCACCTTTTTTTGAAAAATTGAATTTATACAATATCCGACGAAATAAACCCTAGGGCTCAGTCAAACGGCAGATATTGTTAATAAAATAAATTGATTCATAGGTTTTCGGTTTCAAAAACTATTTGAATTAAATAATTTTCTCTTTGTAAAGTTTGCTAAGAAAAGTGTGCTAATTTCCTTATCAACCATTGTTAAATCTTGTTGTGATATTCGACTTAGCGTTGTGGCAATAATTTAACTCATAGTGGACATCATAAATAGTTAAATTTTACCATGTAATCGTCCTCTTTTTCGAAAAAAGCAGCCGGGTTACATTCAGCCACGGGAATAGGATTCAATACACTAAATGATTACCCCTTGATTATATCACATGACAGATCTCTCTTAAATGATGGAATCGAATATCAACAATTACAACTGCCTGAGGGTTATTTGATAAATGAGCAATAGATTGTAGAATGAATCTATTCTATTGTATAATTGTGACACCGCTCATATACCAGATATTTAGTAACATCGTTCTCACTCTGTTCGCATCCAACACCTTTTTTTGACTAACCAGAAAATCAGATGGTTTTGTAATGAATAATATATGTATTTTCTCTATTCAAATTGGTCCCGATAAGTGTGAGTCAATGGGCCATTTAGATTTTTGGAATCTTATCCTCCATCGCCCAATCCAATCGAGCTGTTTTTTTTTTTGAACTGTAAGACGATAACAATATCTAATATAGCACTTTACAATGCTATCTATTTGAAGTCAGCTATTGCCATAGAAACAAGACAAAAACCTAACAAAATGGCACCTGATGGATCAGCGATTAAAACGTATTTTTCCGAAGAGTTATCAGGATAATATTTTTATTTAATTGAAATAGTTTTTGAAACCTAATCCCGCTTTTTATTATTCAATTTTTATTAAAAAAATCGTCCTTTTAAGTGAGCCCTATTGTACATTTTGTCGGGTAATAGCGTATCAAAATTCAAATATTCTAAGGATCATAGAGTGAAAAGATAAATTATTGAGTGGCCGACAAGTTAACTTTACCAAATTAAACCTAGTGCATTTTTTGTATTTTTAAATGAGAAAACTAGTTGTTTTTTTGATTAAGCCTGTCGATGAGCTTTTGCATTAAAAATTATAAAATCCCCTTTATCAGTCACTATAAATAATTAAACTTGTCAAAAAATTCATATTTATTAAAAATATTGACAGAATTTTGGTCCTTATCTAAGACCATGTGGAAACGAAATTCAGAATTTTATATTCTTTTGTTAAATAGACACCAGAAATATTAAGAAGATATACAAATGTTTTATTCAAACTTTGTAAAATAATCCAAGTTTTTTTTACTTATCATACGAAAACTTTAAAACTTAGGGTTCTTTCTAAGCTATCGATATTAACTTAAACATTGCGCCATTTACTAAATTTTTAATACGATAAAAATAAATATTTTTGTGTTTTATTTAGAAATCAGATACAAACTTCGCTGATATCAAAGGTTGTCAAGCATCACAGTGGCTATGTTTTCAATAATCTTAATCGTTGATTACCTATTCACTTAAATATTTCAATCGATTTTCTATGTTCAAACAATTTTTTGGTGGTGAGAAATTTAAGAATGCGACATAGAAAATAAATTACATCGATTTAAACTCGGATTCATTCAAATTCATTTTGAATCTTTTTTTACACTCTTGGTTATATCATTAGAATGAATTTAAGGATATTTTGTGCTGATAATAATTGAAATCATAGGATACACCATTTTCCGTCAAAAATGGCAGACTATCTTATGACGACATTCAAAGGTTCCGATGTTGACTTTATTATTAAAAGTAATTTTTAGAAAGATTCTTTGCTGTTAGGCAAAATCAAATCTTAGTAAAGACGACGCATATTCCACTCTTGAGTCCGAATGAATATTCTCGCAACCCTAAAAGGTAGAATCGGTATTGAAAAATGCTAGTGACAGTTTATTGCACGTGCTCGATTTTAATTGCAGAATCTATTTTTTTTGTAATTTACTTGATTAAAATACATATCAAATCTACATAATTTAATTTTTACGTTATTCGGAGCCTAATGTTGTGAAATTAAATCGCCTTTTTGCTTATTTTGTCATTCGTTCCTATTTCGTCAATAGATTGTACTCCAATAATGTCTGCTAGGGTTAATCATTGAATAGAATTTATCCAATAAATCATAATAACATTTATAGTAACCAAAAATAAGCAATCTGGACAAAAGTATTCCCTACATTCTAAACAATATAATGTGCTTAAGGGATATTGTTTTGAAGCTTTATTGATTATTTTCAGTGATACTTCCCATACTCCATCTTCAACGTTGCTTCTCCACAGATACTCTTCTAAATGGGATTGAATGAGGTTTACAGATGTGACTTTCATAATTTTTAAGTTTCAGTTTAAATTTCGACAGTTCACACTCGATATTTTCTGTATATTCTCCAGTAGTAGGGAAAAAATTCACACTATAATTTACCGTCTTGAGAGAAACCATCTAGGAATTGGATCATATCGGGTTTTTGGTCCAAATTAGTGTTTGTCCAGTCCGATTCGGTGCGGCTGTTTTTTTAGCGGGGGGTTCAAGTTAAATTTGGTTTTTGTTTTAGTCTAATTTGGCTTTACCCAGTTAAATTTGGTTTTTCGTCCGACAAATTTGACTGGATAAACACTAACGTGGACCGTAAACCCGGTAAGTTTCCCACCGATTGCTCAAAATCATACTACCGGACTCAACGTTTTAAGCTATTTATGGAATGAGAGTAGCCGCATCCCCCTTTACGACCTTAAATATTCTCAATTCGCCAGTTTTTTATCTGTAGGGTTTCTCGATCAAGTCAGTCACATTTATTTAAACTCGTATTTTATCAATATTTAGCAAGGAAAAATAATAACTTCTATGTCTATTCATTAATTTCCTCTCATAAATGACACCCTGGTTTGTATTTTAGCATATTTTGGTGATAGCTATCACAGTCGGAAGGTGTAAGTTCTATTGAGCCACTTGGTTAAATAGATCGGTTTCTGATCTCGGGGACGCTGGCTTTACAATTTTCTCCTATTTTGGTAACAAATTTTCAGTCTGGTTGAGGAAAGGCTAGTAGGGTGGATAGTATATTACCTTGCGGCCATTCTCTTGCATTATGGTCTGGACCCTATTGGTTTTATTGAACCTTACGTTGTCCATTATGAAAATACATTCGTGTATTCCACTGGAAAAGAACCGTTCAAAAACCTCCATGAAGTATCCACAAAAATGTTCTTCATTTAATGGATGATCCTGTGCCTTGAAGAGTGGCAGGTGACCAGCTACCCTAAGATCAGAAACTGACCTGTTTAATTTAATCGAAAGTGGCTCAATAGAAATTACACCTTCTGACTGTGATAGCTATTGCCGAAATATGATAAAATACAAAAGAAGGTGTTAGTTATGAGAGTAAATTAATGAATAGATGTAGAAATGATGATTTTTTAGTGCTAAATATTGATAAAATTTGAGTTAAAAAAATGTGACGGACTTGATCGGTAAACCCTATATGTAGCTCTGATCGAAAACATTTTGTCATTCCGAATTTCCAGGGACCAGTAATTCTTCTTCCATAATTTCGGGCTGGGTCAATTTCATTTTTGTTGTTTTCATTCATAAATATGCATTCAGGGATGTCTTCTATTGGTATATTTTGGTCTCCAAATAGAATTGACCTGTTGTACATCCTCTTTCCTCGATGCAAACACTCATCAATTTAGATGACAACGTCAAGCGATTCCCCATTTGGATCTCTTGCCTGTCCGTTTCCAAGTTTTCAGGCATGAGCCATTATATTTGATTTTGTACAAAGTGCTCGAGAAAAATTAAACCAGTTAACGTTTGATGGTTTTGTTAGATCGAGCAATTCCATAGAATCAAGTACCTGACAATGAGATGCCCGATTATCAATATGATTTGAAGGATCTTCTCCAGAGTCAACTTGCACTTTGATCTACCTAATCGATCTGTATTTTATAAATCCGGATGTTATTGGAGATAAACAAGTGTTGCAATTTTTACACTGAAACAAAAATATCTCGTAAATGTCCTGTACTTCTTGAGATGAGGATTGGACGCGGATGCT
>JWZT01002320.1:310771-333035 GCA_000827895.1 Thelohanellus kitauei
AATGGTAACTATTTTTCATTTTGTACTGGCATGCTGAATATTAAACTTTTTTTCATTTTCGCCGATACAGTTCTTTTTTATGTTCACAAATTTATTTAAAAAAATGCCGCTATTGGTCGCAAAACCCAGTAGTGTCGATATAGAAGTTCAATGGTTGGAATATAGAATTGCAAGGAGGGGAATATAGAAATGCAATACCCTACAAATGCAAAATGATTAATTTTAATAATGCCGATACGTATTATGGGTCTGAAATTGCCATGGATGATATATCTTTTCTTTTTCACAAAAAATATCTTGTTACCCTTAAAATTCGGACCAATTAAACTTAATCACGCGAGGGCCGGATTAAATAAGATGATTCTTGTAGCTTTTTTGTGTTATAAACAGTCGAAATGTAGGGGTTGTCACTAAAGTAAGTATATGTTCATTTTTGAAGCATTTATTTTTATTTCGCTCGTGAGTTTGACTGAATAAACTGAAACGGTTGAGGGCCGGAGGTTGCCCATCCATGATTTACACTATTGCTTGACCAAATGTACCTAGGGACTCCCACAGAAGGCCGATTATTCTAAATTAAAACACAAGCCATTAGGCTTCAAAAATTATTTTTAAAATGAATTCAAAAATGTACTCTTTCTAACATATTGGAAAGAAAGCGTATTGATTCTCGGATCAATACTGTGTATTAATTTGGGTTCATTTGCCCTTTGCTATGACAAAAGTTTGCTTCAAATAGTTGGCATCTTAAATAATCCAATGAAACTTTATTATAATTTTCCATTTCGAACAAAAGCAACTAGATTGGCTTGAGCTTTGGTAAAAAGTGTACCCATAACTCTTTCATGACCTCTTGAACATATTACTTGTTAGGTTAAATTAAAACTGTTAAAATCCGTTTGTTCAAAACAAAAAAATTGATTTTTTGGTTATTCAAATTAGAATTATTCAACGAGAACGAATGTAAAATTTTTTATGTTATCACTGTCACAATTATGCAAAATTTTTGGATTGACTAAGCAAGTTCTTGGCAATTTGTCAAATAAACCTCAGGCATTTGTAATTGTTAAGATTCGACTCCATCATTCAAGAGAGATCCACCATATAATAGAACCAAGGGCCATGAAATAGTATTTTGGTACCCTACTCTCCACAGCTGAATTAAATACAGCTGTTTTTTCGAAAAGGAAGACGATTACAAAGCCATTTTTAGTTATTTTTTATGACAACGTTTTGCAATCATCTACTGTAACGTAAAGACCGATATCACAAGAGTTACGATAGATGGATCCAATAATCAACGCACTTGGTTCTCAAGCGTTACAAAGAGAACATTTTTGTTTAACTAAAATAATTTTTTAAACTTCATGCCGCTCATGTGAATACATTTTTATAACAAAAAAATCGGCCGTTTGGATGAGCCCATAGGTACATGCGGTCGGGAAATGGCGTGTCAGGAAATTATCGGGATTTTCCATTTTATTAGATGGTAGAAAATTATAACAGATTCAGAACTTTATGATATGAAAATTATTGGGGAGAGAACTCGAGATATATCGGCATATGTTCCAAAAAATATAAAATATTAGTAACTTAAAACTGCATTTTTTTAATTTTTTTAACCGCTTTATTTCTTCCAATAGAAACTAAAATTAAAACTCATATACTATCAGATTTCTTTTCATGTGCGCTTCCTGTCGATTTTAGAGAAACTTCTTCAGCTATAATTCCTTGATCGGGGATTTTTTCCTGGATTTTTTCACTGTCCATCATTGCTTTTATCTCTAAAATTGCCAACAACTCACTTCAGGGTAAGAAGCGGATGATCGAGAAAATATACGGTCAAGCTCATTTGTTCCCCCAGACAAGCCCGATCGTGGACTATCACAAAATTACCTACTTGTCCCCAAAAAATGTCTCCCAACCTTTGAGGACACTTGATTTGAATCCAGTTTTGTCCAAATATCTTCCCTCCATCCTATAGATATCTTTTTCCACTTCAAGAATTTTAGTCTAGGTAAAAGTCGGATAAACGTTAAGTTCTTGGCATTCATGAAAGCACTTCAGCAAGTCCATACTTTCTATCTGGTCATCTGAATCCATTTAACGACCTTGCCCGATAATTGCTGAAGCTTGTTGAATGGAATTTACTAAGCCAATGACAGACGCATTTTTTAACCCCTATACTGTCGCAATTTAAAAATCAGGCAGGACTCTCTATGACTTAATCTCACTGACAATTTTCTTATCCACATACGGATATACAAAAAGCTACCTCATCTCAAAAAGTTAAAACTTTTTTTGAGTCCTCGATTTTTAATATCTGATAGAAACAATTAGACAATATAGTACAGCGGTGTTTAGCCAAATTTCCCATCTGGAGAAGCGGTCGAAGTTTTACAGCAATTGATAGGATTTTTTAAAGATTTATAAAAACGTAACATTTAAAAAAAACTAAGTTTAAATAGGTACTCTTTGGATGCATTCTGGTAGAAAGGACTCCATTTTTCTGTAAATTATCATAAAAACAGATAAAGTAATACGAATTGATCCCTTTAAAATTTATTCGAAAAGTTCATCGGCATTTATTTAAATTCCTTGACTTATAACGTACTTACATTCAGAAAATAAATTTTAAGAGCGGTTCACAAATGGGCTGTGAGGTGATAAAAATAGAAATAAATTAAAGTAGTGCCTAAAAAATGATCGAATCAATTTCAAAGGGATTAATTTGTATTACGTCATCTGTTTGTATGATATTTTACAGAAAAAGGGAGTCCTTTCTACCAGACTGCATACAAGGATTTCCTATTGAAACTTAGTTATTTTGTTTAAATTTTACATTTTTAGAACCCTTAAAAAATCCCATAGATTGCTATAAAACTTCGGCCGCTGCTCCAGATGGGAAAATTGGTTGAATAGTCGTGGAAATCGGCTGATCAACGCTGTAATTTATTTAACTTTACAAGGAACATTTTTCAATGCAAAAACCGGCAGAAGAGATTATAAGACTGAAATTTTATTAATCAGCAAAATCTCTAGTTTTTAACTTTTCTGGTGTTTTGGAAAGCAATATATACATATTTATTGAGTAGAAAGCAAAAACGTAATTTTTACGGTATCGCCTGTCTCCAAATTGATGATCTTGAATGAAAAATCTGGTACTGTTCCTCTCGCTCAAGAATTCTTTTTGTTTAAATGAGAAATTGACTGCATATTTCTGCATTTACCGAAATTGTTATGGCCTCAGAGTGAATTATATTCGACACATTTATAACCAGTATCATCGTTATGTTCCTTCCGCAAGGCCTGAGTATGGAATAATGGTTTACTCCTTTTCTTTTTTCAGAATGGCTTCTAAACATACAAAGATTTAGAGGCGATTCGACAATAAATACTTCGTTTAGATATCTGAATATCGGAGAAGTAGATGTGTTTCACCGAATATATTCCACAGGCCTATCCTTAACATCTGGATCATTCAGCCTTTGACAAATAGGACTCGCCGTTTTATAAATAGACCCAACCTGCTTTATATCCTACATACGGTTGTCACGCATACGCCAATTCAAAGAATACTTTTGTTTCGGAAACAGTTATAGTCTTATTGTCATCAATAAATGAATGCAATAGAGTACGAAACTCTTTCGTCAAAACAGTTCTTTGTGATCGTCCACGCGGACTACGAGTAGAAAAGCCTGTTGAACTGTAAGAATTAATGATAGGTTGGATGGTTGAGGGAGGAATATGTATGAAAGTAAAAAATTCTCGTTGGATTCATTATCATTAATAATAAATCAAATGATTTCTTTCCCTATTTGTTTCGAAACATAATCGTAATGTAAATCTTGCCTCAAATAAATCAAAAAGATATCGCTGATGCCCAGATATGATGAGTTGGTATTTAAAACCCGCTACCTGACGAAAAATAAAATTGGCCACCATTGTGTGTGGACAGGGCTTTATTCTATTCTTGATGATTTATAAATATTTAAGTTTACTTTTTAAAGAAAATTTGACAAGCCATACGATAAATAATCATTACCATGTTTGTTCGCGTTTATAAATATACTGGTTTATTATCGTTCTCTTTTCAGCATTGTTGTGAATTCAAATATTAAAATACAAAACTTAATTATAGGAGCGAAAAAAATGGTGTAATAGGTTTCCAAGTTCTACACAAATTGGTCGAAATTCATAAACTCCAACCCCCAACTGATATCAGGATTTTGGGAAATCTTACACTATTTTGATATTCACAATGTAGTTATGGATATCTAATATGAAGCCTCAAATAACTAATTAATTATTATTTTGTAAAATTTATTCATTTCTTATCACAGATATTTCAGAACGTTAAGTAGTTTGAGCCAGTAATTATAATTTGGAACAATAACACATTGTAAATAATCATATCTGCTTCCGACAATAGACAAAACCTTCATATATTCGGCAGAGTTAAGACTTGATACATAATATCACAATCGTGCCCCATCTTTTTAATTGGTAATATAGCTGTTGGAATAGTGATAAGTAGCATGCCTAAAACAATGGAATACTTTGTTAAATGAGCGATTTAAAATGTAAATTTGGATTTTGAGATTTATTCAAATATTGAATCAAAGATAGAAATTGATCTACCACTTAAAATTTGTTCTCTAAGTGATTTCGATTATAGTTTTTGCTAATCAGTTGAAAAATTCCTTTCCAATTTTTTGAATGAAAACATGTAACCCTTGATTCGACGAGAGTTTTTTTTATCATACATGGTTTCTTGATAAAAATGAAATTTTTGTCAATTGAATTGGAAAAATTGTCAATTAAAATGGAAAATTATAAATCATTATTGGTCGTCACAAATGCCGTTATTGTTCGCAAAACCCGGTAGTGTAGATATAGAAGTTCAATGGTTGGAATATAGAATTGCAAGGATGGGAATATAGAATTGCAAGGATGGGAATATAGAATTGCTGGACCCAATAATGACATAATGGTGTCTTTCTTGAACGATGCTTGCTGTCATTGTTCGGGAATAGATTTTATACTTTTAAAAGAATGTTTAGTCTTTTAATATCGCGCTACAATGTTTTGGCTTATTCTTTATTTTCGTAATATTTAAAAAACAGTGTGAAAGATTTTGAAGAGCGAGAGAGCCGTCATCTTCGACTATGTCACATAAAAAAACTTTACTCGTTGCTATCCAACAATTTTTATTGATTCCTGCCGTTTGGTTATTTTTCGTAATTTTTGAAAATCCTTCCATATTTTATGAACTGTGGAAACCTTAACATTCAACATTCGCGAAACTGCAGAAAGAGAGTTATTTTGAGATATGGCGTTTACTATATTCTGACGGCATTCTTTGGACACGCTTTTATACGTTATTCTCCTGTTTGTGTTCTAGGATATTTGTGGGATCTGATTATTCTCCTAATTTTTATTGACTTCCATTTTTAATGACAAATTTTCCAATTCAATTGACAAAAATTCCATTTTTATCGAGAAACCCTGCAATTAGAGTTCCAGTTTGTATTACGGTGAACAGTCAATAAAACGAATGTTCCCCATCCTCGAAGGATGATCTATACCTCATTATAACTGTTTTCTCCAATACTGTTCGAATTACTTCTTGCTGGCAGTTTTGAAGCCCATTACTTTTCTTCCAGCATTGGCTGTATTTTCAAATACAGAGTTTTGCGATAAAGTCATCCAACCTAATTATTTTTTAAAGGTCTGATATCAAATGATAGTTTACTTCAATAAACATATTGAGTGTATTAACCAAGATGAGGATGGTAAAAATATCATACAGGATAATCAGTTTGGCGAATGTTTTTTTTGACTGGGGAGTGAATTGCAGTAGAATTTGATCAGGTAAAATACTTGTAAGCTTACGTGCATACACAAACGATGGCGAAATTTATAAATAAAAAAACGAACTCTATTTGGCCTTATATACATTCAGAATTCATTCATTTGAAGTAATTATAAATAAGCGGATACCGCGTAAGCACATTGGGTGATTTCTGTTTCTGAAAAAAATACATGCTTACAATATTTTAACTGATTAGATTCTATTGCCCTTCGCTCCACATTCAAAAAATCATTCGCCAAACTGATGATCCTGCATGTCATTTTTACCATAATCATCTTGGTTAATACATTCAACACGTTTATTGAAGTAAACAATCATTTGATAACAGCTCCTTATAAAATAATTAGGTGGGATGACTTTATCGCAAAACCGGTATAACCAATTACAAGAGATTATGAATCAAATAAACTGATAAATTATTACCCTCCTCAGGATTAGACCACCATATCACATTTAAGTCAATTTCCAAGATATTAGCAAGTTATGTAATCGCCGTTGTTGTTTGAGCACGCAAAATCAATTAAACACCTAAATTCATTCTTTATACAAATAGATTTCGTCCATTCGATACCACACACTGCCATCAACTCTCTGTCTCGAAAATATATTAGACGTTTACTAGCCCGCTTTCGCAGATTTGCACCATTGAAAATCGATTCGATGATTCAATTCATTTGAAATGTTTCAGAAATTGCACGCAGTGATTACACGTAGTTGACAGAAAAACTCTGTTTATGGAGTATGGGTCAGGTGTCAATCTGAGTAATAAAATGATAAAATACAAAACAATCATCTAAACTAAGGATATAATGGTCATCTAGGGATGTTCTTCTTTGGTTACCCCTTGTGCGCTAAGAATTACAGATCTAAGAGTAGTCTGTCTAAGATCTCTTCTAAACTTTCTGTCCATACAGTAATTATTACGTCGACTTACAATATGAGGCCAATCAGGAGATATAGGCGAATCAATAGTTGCGTGATAAAAATGAGGAGCTACATATGTCAGAAATCTTGTGGGAATAGTTGACAACGTTCCTCTCAAATTTTCTGCGTTAACAATACTCTTTATGTTACCAGTTAAGAGCAAGCTGTGCCGTAAAGGCACATAAACCTCAGGCAATTTCATTGTGTACTCGCAGTGAATTAAAACGATTTTAATGTTGAACAACGTGGCAGCTGCATAAATTGCGTAATGGGAACCAAAAGTTGTTGGTTTAGCCAGATGTTCACAATGGGCTTCGTATGTATCGAAATCTGGGTCGTCGTCGATCAAAGTCTTGTAAAGTTCAGGATGTGAGCGAATGTGTTTTACGATAACATGTCTCAGATCTGTTTCGATAGAAATATCGGCCACACACAGAGAATTTTTGATAAAAGCAAGAGCTTCGAACAGGTTGTTGCTGTTCAAAGAATTAGGTACTTCTTCGAGACCCAACTCATGAGCCATTCCTCTTACATAGGCGATGTATTCATGGTATGACTGAGGCTGGTATTCCGTTTTTCCAGTGGTTGCAGCTTTAGCAACAGGCCCCATTCTCTCGTTCTGAACGCGTTTCTTGTATTTTTCCCCAAATGATTTCAGTTTTTTTACATAATTTTTTATGGAAGTACATATAGCTTGGTACATCAAATGACCGTCGTGCACATTTCGCTTCAGGAGCTTGATACAAAACAGAAGATCAGGGTAACTCGGCATACCAGATAGGTACTCAGCTGCCTCTCCAAATGGGTTTTCTTCCTCCTTACTGACTTTAGGAGGTAAAGTCCGAATAGTTTCGTCCCCACCACTGACCTCATTCTCAAAATGTCGGTACTTTATCCGTTTTAAGCGTTTCTGGCCCATATAAGCCCACGCTAAACCCTTGAGGGACAATCCAATCATCACAATTCGAATGAACGAATCAACATGAATCAGAACATAAATAAATGGTGCAATATTGAGATGACATGGAATATTCACTAATGTATCGTTTTGGAAAGGATAGCCCCGCATCGTGGGTGGTTGGTGCTTAAGTCTACAATTGAACGAACTGGGATATTTAGATAGAAATATTATCACAAAAAGTGCATAAACGACGGAAATTATGGATAAAATTACAACCAGGGCGTGTTTAGTCATGTAGGAACCACGTAAAAAAGGACGTTCTGTCATTAAATAGAGTAACTTGTTTAACAATACATCAATTGCTTTTTGATTTGCTTCATTGTATGATAATTCAGTGGTCATTTGAAGACTCTTAGGATTTCTGTAAAACTTTGGCTGGATGGTAAATATTTTGTATAGAATAGCATAAAAAGCCTCCATTTTGGTGTTTACAGAGGGTATTTTGATCCAGCATACATGGCATGCAGTGATACACATCCACATAAACAACATGAGGTATGGATGGAAGATCACAATCCATGCTTGAGACTCGCTGCAGCATCTAGAGTTTATATATCGGCTCTCCACATAACCAAAAGACTTATCAGGAAGTGGGTGCACACAAATTAATCCACCAGTGTCCACGGAAGCCATCCGAGTTAGTAACAACAGAACGTTCAGCGCAGTGGCAGCTACCAGATAGTCCAATAGGATATCCCACCACGCTTTGAACATAGAAATGTTCTTTAGCTCAGGGCCCTCCTGAATTTCAGCAATCGAAAACATAAGCAAACACCTTTTAGCGCATGCCTGGTACTAATTGATTTAGGTTAGTGTAACACTCCTGTCATGGTTACAATATATTTCAACCAATGGAAAGTTGAAATAAACCTGAAGAACAAGTTTCAAGTCTAAATCTCTCATTATTCTGGGTTTGTGCATGGTGTGATTTCATATTACAGAGTGTTAACTAAATGGATCCTACCACTATGAGTGAACTCTATTTTCCTAATCAATATATCAAATATTTCTTCTGTAAAGATATTCGATCCACCCGGACAAAATGATCTATCAGAATTTTAGAAATTCATTTCTGCCCTGAATAATAAAGAAACGAATACTTTTTTTTAAATGACGCTAGGAATTATCAATTCATCCCTTCGTAGTGGTTGGTTTCGACTATCGGCCGCCCAGCGTTCGTTAACTACTCCCTCCCTCCATCCTCATCCCTTAAACGGTTAACAAGTACTTTTCGTTTCAATTTTTTCGGCTCATTCGGATGTTCTTAATAGCATTTCAAATGCAGCCCACTGTCGTTCGCTGTTGAGGAGAGCTAACTAAAAGAGCATGGGGGTTATCACTGGATTATAGAATACTTTGACGGGTTTGCTAAACAATATAATCTGTCTAAATTGAATTATTCAAATTTTTTCTGAAAAGCATGCAGAAAGATATTTGGGTTTGTTTGTCCTGTGTTTGTTGGTTAGAAGCGTTTTTCACAAAATAACAACCTGATATTTTAAATAAAAAAATCCACTCCAATACAAAATAAACGATCCGGTAATATCTTGATATACTTCATTCAAGATATCAATTGGTATTTAGCCAACTTCTAGTTGTCGTACATAATCTATTATTTAATGTGGTTGAAATCAATATAAAACATACTGTCTCATCATAGCTATAATTACTTAGTACTGCAATTCACATTTATATCAACAGTCAAAGCATTACGGAGTCAACGCTTAGAATCCCGTCATATGTTTTTGACGGGTGTAATGCCTCGGAAATGACCTGATGACTTCATTTAGTCTATATCTGTAGGATTAATCTCAATATCTCGCTTTTTAATGAGAAACTATTTATATCGCATTGGAAATCGGACCCTAAAACTAGGGTGTTTTAATCCGAGCATAGAGTTATGGTGCCGTCGTTAAGTGGATTGAAATTGAAGTTTGAGATTGAGAAATGCACGAAACGACATCCAAGCTCACCACATACGTGAGGTTTTTTGAAAATTCTGTGAGTATACACAAGATAAACATTTTTTAAGCTTTTAAATCTCAGTTAATCGGTGAGATAGTGGATGATGTAACGCGTTTTTGATTATCAATTCCCATATTTCTTTGATATTTAACGCGATCGTTCGCATCTGTTTAAGCCTGATTGTTTGCACCCTTATTTAAGACTTCAATATTTGCGCATTGGCGAATTGCAGATAACACTCATTCATCTACAACAATAGTTTCGATCGTCATTAACTTTATGTTTTTCAACGAAAGAACCCGAACTATCTTGAAATGTATTGTTTACTCTGTCCTACACGTTAATTTTGACAAATTAATCATTTGGGACCAGGTGATTACAAGTTTGATCCTAAATAAATAATTGAACTGTTGGTTATTTTAATAATCTGACCGAGAATGTCAATCTGGCTGTTCAGATCAACTGAAATCGAAGTTAGTATTATTTTGGACCAGAAATTCGACGAATTCGTCTCCTCGAATCAGTGTACAAATTAAAATGGTGTCAAACGGAGTTAGGGCAGTATGATATCGAAATTTAGCTCCTTGTCTACATATGACGTCACCATCGGGTAATAGTATGCTTATATACAATGAATGAAGACATATCCAATAATTTATCCGTTTGGTATATAAGTGGACTCTTTTTCGTATAATCATCTGAGTAGAAGTTGTGTCAAATCATTATTCATTGTTTAAAAGGCCAAACATTGAGCCAATTTGATAAAGTTATAAAATGTTTATCCGTGCCCATGAAATATCACATTTTATATTTTGGTCACTTTGTAAATGATATTCGGGTGTGGTTCCAGTGGCCTTTGTAGAGCTTGACTGTCTCTTCACATGGCCAGAATTTAATGTAAATTCATACATGAATATGCATTTTTACATCAGAAATTGAATTAGAGTAACACAATCATGTTTTAATTTTGTATAGTGAAGTCCAACGAGCCAGGGATACAGAATTCATTTGGTAAAACAGCATGTTTTTTAAACATTTAAACAAATATAGAGATTGTTTTTAGGATAACCCGCTAATAGTCGGTACAAATAACGGTGTGAACCCATGCAAATATCCGATTTATCAATAATATCGAACATGAGGTGGATCTATATCCAAATTCAGACTTCAAAAACTACACGATTGCTGTTCGGAGAGCATACCGAAGGCTTAATAGGAATATGTTACTTCTGAGCAAGTACAAATTTGCTGATTGCGCATTTAATCCTAATAGTCGTAATAAGTACTTAATTGAACCTTCTTACGACCACTTGTTCAATCCGAAAAAACACCATGGAAAAATATAACATCATGAAGCTGTGTGGTAATTAAAGACTTTAGATAGGAACCGACTTTTCGGGCCGTCCTGTCATTACCATACTATCCAAAAACTTGCCCCCAAACTATCAATCAATGAAAGAAGAAATCATATCGTAATTTTTGGTCTTATACAGGCTGTTTTTGCAGACCGTCAGCCAGATAGAAAAAGATCATGATTATGTTATTCTCTACATAAATAACCCGGAACAGAGTTTCGGATTTTCGGCAGCAAAACTCCTGTTCGATATGCATAACTCGATCGAATATGCCTATCGTAAAAACATCAAAGCTCTCTATATTATGTTCCCTAGCTTTTCGATGAATATCCTCCTTTCAATGTTGTGGTTTTTGTCAAGGTTTTCTGCTTAAAAATTCAGTAAATTTCGCAGTAAAATAATCCAAATAAACGATATTTCTGAACTTTCTTTCTACATGAAAATTTCGTCACTTAATGTCCCGATGCATTTTTTTCAGTTATGTTTGGTTTGACATAGAACTCCTGGAAGTGAGAATTCTTCGACTGTTCGAGAGTCGCCAAAAAACCCACTGCTTGGAATAGATATAAAGACGTAAGTTCTTGTTTCATCAGTCTGTTCAAATCCCAAGATCATGTTGAGATGCCACGGTTTCTGGAAACGTGCATTTCTAAAATCAAAACCGATGGGTTGGATACGGTGGGGATCTTTAGGACCAGTCCAAGCCTGTCAGAGTTTAATAACATCCTGGAAAGAGTGGACCGAGGTAAACTAATGCGTAAGCAGACACTGATTGTTCGAATATGAAAGTTGAAATATGTGCTCTCTTGATTAAGAAACTTTTATATTCGTTGCCCTCGCCAATTTTGGACCAAAAAACTCTGGTTAGTCTAAAAAAAGGGGACGGCTCGAATCTAAAAGACATCGAAGAAGATATTAAGAGCTATTTATCCACCCTTGGAGAAGAGGAAAAGCTAATTTTAAAATCGATTTTCGATCTTTGCGACAAGGTACTATGAGTTATTATTAAGATAAATGAAAACTCTGAGACGAATAAAATGAACTATACCAATCTGGCAATTGTGTTCACTCCAAACTTGGTGAGGAAAGCCGTTGAGTCTGAGCAAGACACTGAGATGTCTATGTTCTCAATTGACTTTGTCATCTATCTGATGAAGAACCATAAAAACTTACTCGTTTAGATTTTTATGATAATTTTCTAATAGACCAATTTTAAAAACCGTTATTCGATGAAACTTTCACAGAATCCAGTTCGTGCTGGCTGGGAAGTGTTTGAAATTATTTTTTAGATTCCAGAAGTGTTAAGGGGAATGATTTCAAAAACGTATCTTGTATTACGACTCATCATATTGAATAGAAATGAATAACAACCAAAATACAAATATTCCAAAGTCATATCTGAAAAAACACTCCGGGACTCGACGCCATCCTATTAGTATATATTTGAAGGCGTCACGATTTTGTTGCTATAAACTCAAGATCACTTGTTGGCTCATACTCTTCTGGCCTCAAACTTCTCTGTAATATATAATTTAGTATAAATCAATCAACCCGAAATTCGAGGGGCGGATTTCCAAATCAAATATTCTTTCTTGTGTCTTACCATGTTTAAACATAATGGTTTATATTTATTTGAGTGTTTTAATATGTTGTAAAAATCATCTACGTCGTTATCAAAAATCTTTCGTACATGCTTGAAACGCCATGGAGCAGCAGCCTTTTCAATATTCTTCAAACTATTAAACTAGTAGAAAATGTCTCAGACTTTCAGCCAGTCGTTGGTCGACTCGAATTACGAGACATTTAACCTGCTTGATTGTAAAGCATGCGATAAGATATTTGATCATATATCGTGTTCTCGTTCATTTAATCATCATGATTCGATTCAATTTGAGAAATATCTCGTCGATATCTGGAGATTCCAATTTTGAAACGACTCTTGGACATTGAAATTAGATTTATCATTTTACAATATAGTTGTGTCTGCCCAATCATGTTTTATTCAATCATCTGTTTCTAGTTTACTGTCCAAAATATAACTGATGTCCTCTTTGTTCGCCGTCAGAAACTGGTCTTGTTTGACTTCAATTGCATCTTCTATGACACAATAATTTGACCGAGAATGAGCAGAAACATCAAGAAATCGTCTTGGCTATTCATCTCAGGTTATAACACCTACCATGTTCTCTTACCGGCAAAAATATCTAACGTCCGAACCTAGAAAATATCCACTTTACTGTTTGTCGGTAAATTAAAGATGTTCACATTTGGATAATCACTGTAAAATACCAATAAAATCGACGAAAGTTGTTAACCAGCTTACTTTAATATCATCTAGGTCGTCTCGTCAGTCCCCTAGCTTGGCTGCTCACAACGAGGAGTGATTAGATGTGTTATCGCGTGGTGATAATCTAGATAACACAGTTAATATCGAAAAGCATCTACATTTGAACAATCAAACAATTTTTATGGTCATTATTCGTAACTGGATTTCAAAGACGTAACTTCCTAAACTTTTATTGAAATCCTTGAAGCAAAACTCACACTTGGTCCATGTGTTGACCACCATTTTTATGAATGATTGAACAAAATATTAATGAAATACTACTAGTGCTGAGAGAATTCATCAGCATTCTCCAAAGCTAAAAAAGTCTAACTTGTCTTGAAATCAAGCATCAGCTTTTGGTATCTAGTGGCTCTCCAAATTTAACCACTAGATCAAATACATCAAGGATACACTCACACAATATTTTAATATTACTATCCCCTTCATTCCTTTAATTATGCAGCATTCATTACCCTGCCCTGAAGTGAATAACACATACCCTAGGTTTAGGATCCCACACTATCTCGACCACCAAACCTGTTAATAAATGTAATAATATATAGTTTTTAGCTCGAAATGTGTATTAAAAACCGCTTCTGTGTAGGATAACGTCATGGGAATCCTGTATAGTATTTTCAATATTCGAACTAATTCGACATGAAATTGAAGCAGGTCATTTGTTTTTAGCGACATTCATCGCACGTCTGAAGGCCGAGTAATTGAAAAACCAACTTTTAAAAACCAAGATAAGGTTAAAGTGCAAATAATTAAAGAGAATTCTCACTTTTTAAATACTTCATTATTGATTTTAAATCGTAAAACTATTAATCCCTGTAAAATTAAATATTACACCATTTCCCATTCAAAAAGGCCGACTTTCCGATGATAACATTAAAATATTTCGACGTTGAATTTATCACGATTCAGTAAATGATATTTACAATACTTGTGCTTTTATACTTCATAAAATGCCAGCAAACGACTGCCCATAATCGGCTTGTTAATGTGAATTAAAATTATCACGACCCTAAAAGATAGAATCTTTATAAATTTTAATTTACCTTTTACAGGGTTTTCTGAGGTTCAATTTTGGTTTACTCAGGTCAGTTTAGTGGACGAAAAATTTAAAAAAATTAAATATAAAGAATGAAAAGAACTAAGGAATATTTTTTAATTTTTCAATAATTTAATTTAGTTGTTTATAAACCGTCTCACATGACTTTCATGGTTGCGGTATTAACTATCGCAATCTTCTCTCGTTATCGTCATTAGACCTTGCGTCATGCATTAGAATGGCTCGGTCTCATTTTCATGCGTACTGTTTTCTGCGCAACGTTTCCACCTTGAAAAATGCTCCTCGATGAAGTTTAGGAGTGTGAATAGGGCGGTAAATAGAAAATCTCGTGAACCCTCCTGTGAAAACAATCCATGATTGTTGAAAATTTGTGAAATCTAACATTGTTCATGATGACATCGCACCTTGTATTTGTTGGAGTGCTTGATTGAATGTGTGGAAAAAAGTTTGGAATATATCTTAAAAACTTTCTCCTCAATACGGTCCGCTGTTGATTTCTTTGTACATAAACCGTGTCTTTTCATCGTACAACAAACAGATATATTCTTATATCGGATGTTTGGTATTCTAATACTGTTTTCTGCGCAACGTTTCCACCTTGAAAAATGCTCCTCGATGAAGTTTAGGAGTGTGAATAGGGCGGTAAATAGAAAATCTCGTGAACCCTCCTGTGAAAACAATCCATGATTGTTGAAAATTTGTGAAATCTAACATTGTTCATGATGACATCGCACCTTGTATTTGTTGGAGTGCTTGTTTGACTGTGTCGAATACAGTTTCCGATTTACCCTAAAAAACTTACTCCAAAATACAGTGAGCTGTTGATTTCTTTGTACACTAAGCCGTATCTTTCATCGGATTAAAAAAGATAGATTATTAAATTGATGTTTGGTACTCTAAGAACTGGTGTAGTGCCTATTGACCATCGACCCTTTTTTCGATTGCTTTAAATCATGAAAGACGACTGCGATGGTTAGAATAACCTTATGAAAATTTATTTTAGAAGATGCATGAATAATTGAACATTAATCCAGAGCTCTTATTTTGGTTCAATATTCGATTTATTTTTTTTATATTAAATTCTTCGTCCACTAGATTGAACTGAGGAAAACCCAAATTGAACTTCATAAAAACCAAATTGACCTAAAAACCCTGTATAATAAATGCGATATCGGAACATTTGTATGTCGTCGTTGGAAAGACGGCCTTTTTGCACGGGAAATGGTGTATTATAACTTCACATCAAAACCCATACATCATCCTATTTTACAGAATCTTCAAAATAATAAAACACAAATCCACAATTTTATCTAGTTTTGTATCCGCAACGTGGAGTATTATTGGGTGGATAACAGTATAAATTTTTTGCAATATATTTGTGCAGGAGTGCTATAGTGGTGTGTATATTGATATTTAATCGTTAACCGTAAACGGATAGACTCGTGTTGTGTTGATTTAGTTTGACGAATGTTATTAGTTTTTGCTCCTAGTTCGCCACTTTAAAATTTGAAAATTTCATCGGCACTTCAATTACGTTTTTTATTGCAGATAGTTATAAAAATATGAACGTGGTGATTGATGCCCTGGTATATAATAAATCAATTATTTAAGGTCAGATGAGAAAAGGATCATTGTAAAATATATACTTAGAAAATGCACATGTGCAGGTTCATGATAACTGCTTGGGATTTGATTGCTAAATGTTGAACTCCGTTTATCGCCTTAGTCAGTGTACTTTCGAATTATTTCAGATCTTTAATTATTGTGCTATAATTTTAGTTGGAATGAAAATGAAGTAAAAATAAGGCAACATAATGATGTAGTCACAAAACATTTTCAAGCAATACCGATATTAGTGCTGATGTTTGGATACATAAACCATGATCCTTAATGTTTAATTGTTATCTACATCCAAAATTAATGCTCATAGTTTTCCCCTTTGTGGAGAGAGTATGACTATCTTTTGAAAAATAATAGAGAAATTCCACTGCAATTTATCTATGTTAATCTTTCCTCCAGATAAGCCCACAGTGTCAAAATATCAATTTTCATGCGCGTGGTGCTCGTCTTACACTCTTATACAATAATTATACACTCATTCTTAAATTATATGGTCAGATTTCCGAGTATAGTTCACACTACTGGGACTGAGGCGTGAAAATCGATTATGATAATTAAGTAATGGTTACGTCTTAAATCTGAATAATTAATTGTATTAAATATATAAATTTGAGTTATCCAGAAATTATTTGAATAGAGGGATTGCGGTATGTTAGTATATCACTCAGTAGGTTCCAAATTAAGAGAATTTAACATACTTAGAAGATGGAAGGCGTTTTCTGGATCGTCCCATCCGTTCATTCTGTGTAATATTGATAAAAATACGCCTACACAGTTTATTTTAAAATTCTCAAAAAATATCGGTCTTAATTGGGATTTGTAATGGGTAAATTGGCCTGCGAACGATAATTTGATTATGGTAAGTGAAACCCAATTTAAATTATATTATTCATAAAATCATTCGTTGGATATTGATTTCACAGACGAACAATCAATATATAGGATAAGTATTTGTACTACTGGTACGCCCTAAATTCGAATCATAACGCCAAAATTTAACAACTCTCTAATTAACAACCGAATGAAAATTACTCTGTGCTATGATTAAATCTCACAAGAAATTACTGTTAGCGATCGTGATAGTGATCGCAGAAATTGCGATATCCATCTCATTGCCCCTCTGGATCGATTCTCTCGACTCTTCGACCTGGGATTCGAAGGATGGACCAACACCAGGGAACGGAAGAGGAGCTTTCACTATTGTGATCATCACAACATTGGCCCAGCTCTTGTGGCGCCTGACTATTTGCGTATTTTTCGGAAAATTCAAAGAGTTTCACATCAATCGATGCGTCATCATGCTGTCAATTATGAGTTTTAGTCACCATTTAATCACGCCTTACGTTTCTGGCAGTCAAAGAAACCTGCCAAGTCTGCAAGCTGTCATGCTCAACTTCCAGCTTCCTGTAACGTTGCTCATACGATTGTTTTGGTTCAAAAAAGTACCCTCGAAAAAGAAGTTCATATTTGTAATATTTGTCATTATTGGGCTTATTTTAAGCACGTTTCCCGAAATTATTACCCCGCTACTTCGAAATAAAAGCTTGGAAAATCACAAATCACAAATATACAGCTTCCATTCGATCACGTGGTCTTTCGTTTACGTCATCTTTGTTGTTGTAAGTTTTTATTAAATATATTTTTATAACAAATAATAATAAAGAAACCATGCTTTGAACTTAATGGTTCTCTGCCTGTGCAATCCATTCCCAGCTATTGCGGACGAATAACAAAAAAGAGATATACTCGACCCCAAAAAACATTCTTTGATAAAAATCCTCTAGCCCCATATTTTTTGACAAATTTGGGGTAGTCTGCATTATAGCAAGGACAAGAACCATCGGGATAATATTTAAAACACAAATTAACCGTGGTTCCCGAACCTCGTCACAAAGTTCATTTATGCTCAGGTATCAGAAACGTTGTTGTTGCCTTTATCTTTGTTGGAAAGTGCCAATAAGTAGTTGTTAGTCAACCTTCACTACAATCGCAAAATATTAACCTTTACTTATCTCTTTTGATTCTTAAATGTTGGCACATTACTTATCAATAATAAACGCACTTAATATGTAGACAAAATCTTGGATATATTAAGCACATCCTGTTCAGCAGATAAGCGATTGTAGTATTCGACGCATGCAAAATATGATTTATGTAATTCTGAAATAACAAAAGGCCAATGGTTTTAAGAAATTTACAATACAAATGATGTTTATTTTAATGCTTCCTCGATGAAATTAACACATACCAGCCATCGAATTTCACCAGTTTCGACATGGCTCGTGTATTTGGCTTGGAGGGCGGTAGAATTGTTTTCTTGGAGAGGCTTCTTATATAACAGTTGCAATGTTTTAAATTACTTTTTTTGTCTGTAAATGAATGTTCGTTGGATCTTCTGAAACAAACCATTATCGTTTTTATCTGAAAAGCATAAAACTTGACTAACATTAATTATTACCAGTACTAAATTTTTGATTTCATTATTCCTTTCTGAAAACAAGCCAATCGATGCCCCGTTTGATTATATACAGGTCCTTTGCATTGTATTTTTTAAGGTTTTACAAAATCTGTCACATCGAACAGTACATCTTTAATCTTACAGAACTGCAAACCTAACTATTAGCACACAGGTTCTAGTGTACATGCCTTTGAGGTGTTCAAATTGTGAGGTCCAATCCATAGAACAATGTGAAGAGAATCTGCAAGAGACTCTTCCGCTGTTTTTCGATATATCGTCTGTTTTATCAGTCTTACAGCTCGTTAATAAACAAGCGTCTATAAAATTACGCTATTTTGAAGTGTTTCTCTGGATGTTTTTTTCAAAAAAATTATTTTTGTTATAAAATGAGACAACCATCCTCTGAAGGCCAAGCAAATGTCGGTCATCTTTTCAGTAAACTTGATTAAACTTCCAGTATTTTTAAGAACTGGCCTTTTATATCCGAGTAAGAAATAACTAGACATAATTTTCTGTTGATTGGCGCGCTTTCGGATTTTTAATTCGAGAAATGATTAATTTTTTACTAGATAATTTGAATTGAGTTTTACCATATAATTAAAGTTTACAGAAATAATGGTGAACATAATTTACGAAAGAATAATGTCCATGAATTCAACCGGTTCCGGAAACGAGGAGAGCGAGGTCGAGTCTGTTCAAGCAAATAAGGCAAATAAGGCCGACGTTCATGAGAACATCGATATATTCTGTCTGGATTTGTTCATTGGTGGCGTCAATCTTGTTGGATGCTGCGTATTTTTTTGGGTTGACTTGATACCACAATTCGGATATTCGGTAAATTTGAACTATTTCGGAAAAATGTAAACTCTCTCTAAATCTTAGTGTAAAAACGAGCTCCATGTGTAGCGTGGGTCAGAATGGATGTGGTTGCTACCACATTGCATATGGTGTCACATATATAATTTTCCAAAGCCTTGCTGATTTTTGTTTTTCATTGCTCATCATTTTGGGTGAAGAAAGTGCACTCCTCACAATCATTTTTGTAAGTGGAATGATAATCAGAACTCGGTAACTCCTTTCGTGCTCTTATTCTGGATACTGTTTAAAGATGTGCCACCACCAATACATTGGAACCCAAAGTTTGAACCGATTCACATCATCTGCCTAGTGTCAACCTTGATCATATTTCCTTCCGCTATCCTTTATAATTATTTGTAGGATTCTTTCATAATTTAGTGGCAAAGAATTGGGTATCAAATGGGTTAAAACTAACTACAAATTGTTTAATTGGCCTCTCTATAGACTCAAAATTGTCTGAACCTGGATTTTACGGTAGAATAGTTGTAATTTTATATAAATACATTCTAATGATGAACATATCAAAACTGAGCCCCATAAAAATCAATGTTGCTGATATACACATTGACACGACGCGCAAATTATATTCCATGACCTATGAGAAATTCAAACCTATCGGGTTTTCTCTGGTGACCAGCTTGTTAATTCGTATAAATTAACCAAATGTATATAGCAAATATACTACAACACATTCCCGGATTCGAACACAATCCGTCGTAACATTACATTTCACACACTTATTATCTTAATATTTTTATCCACATTGAGAAACTATATAGATGACATGAACGGCAAATTATAAATATAATTTGACAGTTCAACCGTGTGACTGAACATTTATAGTTAAAGACATGGGTCCACTGGCATGACCGCGTAGAGGGGCACGCAAGAAATTTCTTCCCAGCCAACGAATGCCGCTTTGGTACTATAGACCTAGAGGGCAGAAGCAAGGGGGTGACTGTTTAGCAAGCGAGAGTCTTGCAATACACGAGTCCGTGTCTGCAGACGGGTGCCTATCAGGAATGCGACCCTGAAAGGGATAGTCGCGTGTGGACAGCATCACGATTACGGTCGATGTAAAGTCCGTACAGTAATGTGCCAGTGCAGGTTTTAATACCTCCAAAGACCGAGGTCAAAAAAACATTTACAGTTAAAAATGAAGAATAAACGAGGAAGTAGGATATAAATGTGCTAAAATCAATTGATCAAATCAGTTTCGTATTTATGGGAGAGGTAGGCGAATCATCGCCTCCAATTGTAATATAATATTTCATCTCTCATAGGCTTTATTTGTTCCAAGCGGATTTCTTTTAATTAATTTTACTTCTTAATTGTAGGGTATTCCACTTCAGCTATACGCTGCAAATAAAAGGCCTTTGTTGTTGGAATCGTTCATTGGCCATCAAAAATACACTTATAGATCGGTGGCTGCACAAAAACAATAATTATAGGCTAATATTCGACACGTGTGTTTTCAAATCCTAACTACCTTCACGCCAAATCTAGAGAGATTTCCCATGAATCGGATTAAAATTCTTCATAAAAGTATATTTCATGGTTATTAATGTAGCCTTTCAGTTTAACACATCACCGCGATAACTCGTTAGAAGAGGGTTTCTTGATACTTCTGTAATCCATGACTATCGTACTTATAGGTTCGATTCCTCTTATTTTTAACATAAATAAGTTTATTCTGGGCCAATAAGTAATGCTCAACACAGTTAAAATGTTATTAGGCTTATAAAAAACTAAGAAATTTCAACTTTTAATTGATGGTGTTTAACAGATGTTAAATATTTTATTAGATCAATTAAGAGCCGAACAGTATCATCACGCATTCCCTTGTTTCATTGAGGTACCTTCTAAGTTTTTGGTGCCAAATGAACATTTGGTCCAAATTCCGAAGCAAGCAAATATATTCAATAAAGAACGTACCAATGTTAATTTGGAATACTTGGTAGGCCAGGAAACAAAAGTTCAAATCTTTTAAGCCATTTTGATTGATAAATATATCTTGCGTCACATATGAGTAGTGAATACCAGATGTATTCTAATTTTGTCAAATTCTGCATTCTAGACTTGCTGAGTTTAATGATTAGATCAACTGAACAAGGTGTAAATAATACTAATTAACCTGGAAATTTTCAACAAATCGATATGAACAGAGTGTAATAATCAATATTCAATACAATAAATAAATTGCCTAGCACGCACCTAGATTACCACGCTGTGTCGCTGAAGATATTCTTTTCTGTCTAAATAGATGGAATAAGGTTTGAAATGATTTTCTTGTACCTGGTTTTGCATTAATAAATAGATTTTTCAGAATACCATTTATATGTCTTTTAAATGTATAAATAAGGGGGAAAAACAATAAATTTCCGGGTTTTGTATTAAAAAATGGATTTTGCGCGTGAATAAATAGATCTGTACAATGCCGAGAACTTATCAACAGGTTTCAAACGATTTGCGACAAGTTGTGATAAAATTGGTGATAGTTTATTGATATTTTGTTGCTTTTGATGAAGTATTTTTAATAAATCTATCGTTTATGAACCAAATAAAATTCGAAACTCGTCATAAAAATACTCGCAAAAAGTTCTAATAGTCACTAAATCAACGTGAAAATTATTGAAAATAGTAATATTTCCATTATTTATACAATTAAAAGGCATATAAACGGTATTCTGAAAAATCCATATATCAATGCAAAAAATCCATTTTAAATGCAAACCCCGGTATCAATATCCATTTTTAATGTATTCAAAATCAGCTTTCGTCTTGATCGTACCGATTCAATTCATTAATTCATATAAAACCGCTGAAATATTGTCAACCATGCCAAAG
>JWZT01002320.1:349929-365306 GCA_000827895.1 Thelohanellus kitauei
TAAATTTAGTATATATTCTGTCGTATTTTTTCGTTTTTGGGGTTTATGATGTTGATTTTGCATTGAAAAATGTCTAGATTATTCAATGGTGGAAAGAGTCATTTTTATTATTGACCAATCATGCGTACTTGCCGCCCACATTTGCAAAGGTTAGGTTACGTGCCTCGGTAATAACCCTGAGCCTGCTGGCGGTCAATCTCTGTCTGGAGGTATGTCCTAGCATGAAATACATATTCCACCACAGCCTTTAGAGGTGAAACGCTTTTGGCCTCCTCGTCCGACGCGCCCTCTCTAGAGCCGACGAAGTCTCTGGAGAACGAGGTAATGAATTCGTTCCTTCTCATTACGCTCACGAGTCGGAACTTAGCACCTCCTGCAGAGGGTTTATGGGCTCTCTTCTTCAAATCTCCGATAATCTACTTTGGGAGTGCTCGCTATGCTCATCAGCTCTATTGGGTTTTTGTTGTAGTTGAGCATTTTCTTTTTTTAGAAACTTTCTCCTCTCTGATAGTGGCTCGATCCATGATGGTTTGCGATTTTATCGCTCCTCCTCGAACCCGTTCATTGGAGAGTCCAGCTCCAGCCCCGTAGAGCTTTCGCAGTTCATCTGGGCTGCAAGCTGAAGGTAACTTGGATGCGGTTCGCGATGCGGGCGACTCTTGAGCTCCTGAGGAAGTTTCATAGTCTCTCAGTTTAATGAGCCCGAATCCCGATTTCTGTCCCTCATTACCGCATCAGTTTGGACAGTGATGAACTGCCAAAAAGCACTGCCCTTAAGCCAGAACTGCTTCAGCTCCAGGGCAACAAGTCGTTGCTATACCGCAGCAGTTGACCTGTGTCTTAAGGGTAGTAAAAACCAATGTGGGCACCCAAGCTCATCCGAAGAATTAAGGAGGGCGTCCAGTACCCTGAAGTCAAGCGAGCATTCAAGATCCGCAGTGGTGCTTGAGGTTTAGTATAGCCCTCGAGAGCGAGTGGACTATTCACACTCGCAGCTCTGTGGGCGCTCCTGAAGAGCCTGCTTCCAGGGGACTCACCATCCCCTGGATAGTGAAAAGTGGGTCTTGGCTAGTTTGTGATTAAGCCCTAGCTTTGATTAATAGTTAGTTTTGATCATCCGGTCCTGTATGTAAAATAACAAACAATGTAGTAAAAGCTACAAATGGTGTTTGTGAGTTGATTGGGACTGTAAATAGAATCGATGTGTTCGATAAACCTTTAAGATTAGTAAAGATATAAAAAGGCTAAATCTAAAATTATACAAGAGTTCCATATCCAGAGGAAATGTCTTGTGAATCACTCTTCTTGAAAACTGTGGTTTTGTGGTTGGTTAAGGATGAAGTGGAATCTAGAAATGATGATTTTCTTACCTGATGGGCTACCAAGAACCTCTACCTCTTCTGATAAGCCTTGTTTCGAGCTCCTCATAGAGGCGGTTGTTCCACCGCTTAGCTCGTCACCACCAGCAAAACTCTTGGAAAAGACTATCGCCTAATATTATTACCTCTTTTGGAGGGCTCATATTCAAACGACTTGGATCTCAATTTCTCCATATCGAATCTGAGGCTGTCGATTCGTGACACATAGTCCATTATCTTCTTAGTCGAAATAGATTCATCATAAATCTTTTTCCAGATATTTTGATAGTAGTAGCTCGATAATGGATTTTCGTTCGAAGATATTAATTTATCGAATCTCACAAAATTGATAATTTCGCAAGTAACATCTGAAAACATGATAGAGTGGTCGGCTTCGTAGGGTCCTATAGATAAAGAGGGTTGGTTAAGCAAGTATGAAACCACTTTGTAGGGTGTTTCAAACATTTTGGATAGTTTCTGATGAGCTAAAACTTACAAAGTTGGTTTCCATAAAGTATGATATTTTTCGTAATTCCTTAGCCACCGCTCTCATTTTACGGTAATTGATCTGTTGTTTTACTCAGGTACTTGGTTATGTGATACGTAGGTCTCCATCGAGTCGTTTATGAATGTCAAATCCTTCTTTACAAGTGGAATAAAGGGTATCTATGTTGGGTGTAACGTACGACAACATTTTTGTGCTCTCTACTCTTTTCGATCATGCACTTAAGTAGCCACGTGCGATAATTGGTCATGTTCTGCGATGGATCGCAATACTCCGATAAAGAACTGAGCATCTTAACGAATTTGCTAGGTACGAGATCCCAAGTAGATTTAAGACGTGAAATTAAGGTATGTTCAAGACCCCTGCTTATCAAAAATATAAACTGGACAATGGAAAAGAAAGAGTTAAAATTGTTGAGATCCAAACAATTTCCTGATTATCAGAAAAGGTTACTTGCAATTTTGATAAAATGTACAATCAAATTTACGCGCTCCTTAATATTTGGTTCAGCCAATATTGAACCCACAACCCAGTATAACTCTTGATCGCATCTCTGATCAAAAACAGGAAACTACATTTTCGAAGTATTTTAAATTGCTTGTATCGTACTTTACGGCTTTGAAGATCGATGCCAGATATTCCTTCGGCGAAACTCTTGTAAATTTATAGAAATTGAAGAAAGTGAGGATTTTAGCAAATGTGAGGTGATTGAAATTTAGTAGTTCGGTGGAACATTCATTCTGCATACTGCGTTCAATCTCGGGGGAAATTTTGACATCGGAAGAACATTCGGTTACATAATATCGGACACCAGGCATCGACATGGACGGAAGGTTGCATATGGAATTTGGTAATCTGCTAACTTTTATCCCAGTATCAGTAACTTTGGCGCTAAATAAATATGAATAGTTCTGAAACTCTTGTGATTGGTATGCTTCAGGAATTTGAGGAGCCTTTTTCGACTTGAGTTGATTTAGAAACTCCTCAACTATTTTTTGACATGAATCCATTCGAGATATTTGTAAGTACTTAACCTCATCATTAGCGGTATAAATTCTGAATAAGAAATGCGAATTTATCTGGGTAGCCAAATCGAGACATTGACCATCCAAACTGTCGTGAATGTTGTCATAATTCAAGTTTTTTTGAGTGAATAGGCCCATTATGTCCTTGAGAGATGATGTGGAAGACGTTGATGAGGAGGTTTCAGCAAGAGTATTCTGTTTAAGCCTTTAAACATAAAAAAATACGTGTTTTTCTTTGATAAACGGAGTGTAAGACGTTTCAACAGTGAAGCCTTTTGAGGATCAACAGAAGAATCAACGATAACAGAGCCAGGTCGCATAGTTGCAGATTTTGAACCTTGATATATATCATAATTAAAGCAGTTATCTAACGCTGTTTCGCTAACTAATTTCTGAGATCTTGCCGAATTCTGGATAATTACCGACTAACCATGTCATATAAGTCACAAAGGGAATCCTTAAATGCTTTATATTCTAAATTAAAAATCAAAAACTTATTGTGCAGCGCTTAACGATTATTACAAACATAGAAGAGGTCCGGATTAGGGTTCTGACCTTGCATATAGAAACAATAAACTTGTGAAAGATTGAGATGTTTGACACAATAATCATTGAGAAATAGAATTTCGTCGTAAAGTTGAAGCCCGCAATTTTTTGTGCCAGATTTAACCTGTTTAAAGTGAATGCTTACACTAGAAACGAACAGTTCAAATTTTTGCTTGTTCGCGTCGCTGTTCACAATTCTGTATTTGAATCGGAAAGGTATATCCTCGTCAGGGTGAACAACCTGTTTAGAAAATTATTTACAAAGTGGAATTCATATGATAAACTCCTAATATAGCAGGCGTCAACGATTGCTTCAATAAGCATAGATATCTATGATATAAAAACAAACTCCTTTTGTACGAAGTGAGTCGATCACAAACTCAACAAAATCTTTCATGAATTCCGTCTCAAAGTCCTCTGGCACATGAATTAGCCACGCGAGGAGTATTGATGTAGCTCGCTGCCTTTCGTAGTCATCGCACACAGAATCGCGTATTCTTCTCACCAACACAGTTGTATCTGTAAAATAGATTTTGAATGTAAGAAAAAAGTCGCTAACAAAACTTGGCTCCGTTTCATAGTATTTTCTTTCAAATAATGTGTCAACAATCACATCAACATTCCCCTGTTTGTCAGCTAGATTTACTTACAGAAATCAATATTTTATCGACAAATGATCCCTCGATATCGGATCGTTCATCCTCAGTTTCGGCAGGAACAGGGTCCGAATTCAGATCTTTCAATTCGATTACATTGACGGTTATTATCTTGATTAGCTCATCGATACATCACATCCATCGAAGGTAGTATAAAATCCTGACGATGTCAAATGTTCCTCCTCGTCAGGTGCGGGCCCGAATGTGTCGCCAGCCCCAAAGGTTACCGGTGCTTTAGTGTCTTCGTTAAAAACAACGTCTCCTGACAAGATGATATTAAATGATTCGATCTGGTTCAGCAAATCATTAACTTCTTGTCCACGGCTAGCAATAACATCCTTTGGCTCGAAGCTCATCAGCTTTGCCACCCTGGCCAATTTTAACTTAGTATCATAACTCATATTTTTCAATGACTATTAAGCAAATCGGTTACTTCCAACTCCATAAACATGTAACAAATGGAATCTATTATAATAACCTCGAATAACCTATTTGGGAATCACTACGTTTTATGGGCTCTACTGAAAGAGATTCTTTGGCGAGACCCCAGAATTCGTTCGCGGTCTATATGACGCTAAAAATAACTGGTAATTTGCCGTTTAGATTATCCAACAAATCTGATTCAACGTTTTTATCTAAGATGAATAGGAAAAACTACCTGAATTAAAGGGAGTGAACCCCAATTCACTATAAATCGAGGAACGAGAATCCGTCATGCTGTTTGGTAGTTTTTCAGACATTTCAACGTGTTTATAATTTCCGAAGTATATCCAGCGAACAATAAAAATACCAACCCTTAATTTTTTGATTCTTTAAGCGATAATTAACGAATATGGACGAATGTCGGTTTAGGATATTTAACTATCCGTTCCATTGCATGAGATAAAACCTGTTTTTTAATGACTAATTCATCAGGTAAACAATATTTTGTTGTACGAACCAGAGCGCATTAGGAAACGATTATTTATGCCTATGTAATTACCACAAAAATTCGTGGTTCGCTATATCTTGTCGGTTGTTTGGCTGCAAAATATTACAATCTCTAACAAAACAAGGAGCAATCAGGCAATAGTTGGGTGGCAAATCAGAATATCCTACCCTCCCGATAATAATAGCTAGTAAGAGCAAAGCGGCCATCGCTGTCCTCAATGAAAAAACGTTTTGATCGAATATCTTATTTGCATTTTAACACTACAGAAGCGAAATAATCATTTTCTAATATGAATCGATATTATCCGAGACCGTAAAAATATTCATAATCAGCCTAAGAGTAGTCCAGAGAGCTAATTAACGCAAACATCTCGATTGGTCGATAATTTTATCAGCCCATCAATCCCACTCAATCATATAAAATCGTTTGACAAAACTTCATTTCAAGAAACTGCTTTACACGTGACATTCTGTTTACATCCTACCTTTATATATTTGTTGTGGTCCGATTTCACATGATCGCACGTCGATTGCACTTATCAAGTTACCAATGATTAATACTTCAGTCTTAAGGTGTAATGTAATTTGCTTAATCGACCAACATGATCGATGTCGAATCCGCAACCATTAAATTTGGGAGAGTTAATTGCATTCAAAAGATTAGTAATTACCATAATGAACACTTGAAAAATATTAATCTGTATATTTAATCAAGCCTTTACTGAGGACAGCGTTAACCTAACCGGATCATTAATTAAGGGAAGACGTGGAACAATAAAGTCAGTTGAAGGACACTATCAGTTAGATTGAATGTGTCTAAAAAATTCATAGAGTGGAATGGTAGACGATAAACTGTTTAAACTGATAGAAGTATAAGGGCGACGATAAAGATCAAACTGCATCACTTCATGATCGCCTTTAATCAGTTGTTATGTGATTTTTTCCTTTATCATCGAAATATGCATTTGAGTATCCTAACTTCGTAATTTTGATGATGTAGTATGATGCAATCACTCACGTGTTGTGCTTTTTTTGAGCATGCTCGATTGTGATGTTTTAAGATACATTTGGTACAAAACACAATTAATGGCTCAAAACATCGTTTATATTTTTTAAATCAGATTAATATACTTTGGTGATAATATTCCGAGTTACCATGTAAGAATGATGAGTAGCGGTTTTTACACGATATCAGGAAATTCAACATTGATAATGTTATTTCTGATCAAGATTTACCCCTCTGTGTTTTTGTATGACCTGGATGGGTCATCTAAAACCCAGTTTTATAGTGGCTCCATAGGCTTTTTCAATTGATATAAAGAGGGGTGAGTTTTCTCAATCAATAGATATATCCTTGTCTCTGCCCAAATGTCTTTCAGTGTGGCATTTTCCGATTTAGACAGTGTTAGAGGCCTTTCAATGCTGACTAACACCAAAGTTATTATGAAAGGATACACATGGATCTTTATTCGGATAAAGTTTAATATGCTGCCACCTTAAGACTTTAATCGAATTGAATTAACTATTTATCTTAATAAACAAATTTTAAACAGTTCTCATTACATGATAAAAGCACAGGGTTTTTTTATCATAAATCTCGCACATCTCATTTGCTACAGGGTTAATCTCTTTTATTATAAGAAAATTATTATATGTCAAATACGTATTGGAATGAACCAAAGATATGAATTATTAAATAATAGGCGATTTCTTTTCCCTTGCATAAATCAAAGAATTCTAGTTTTTGTGAGATTTAGAATGAAAACCCGGTAAAAGAATCTCCCATTAAATAAACGAAAATTATCAAATAAAATGAACCTTTAAAGTTGCTAAATAACGACTATGCCTGAGTTAGGTGCTTTTAATTGTGGAAGAACTCTAAAATTTTCTACGTATTTTTTCCTTCCAGGAAGACACCATGCATTATTTGGGGAAGTGGGTTTCTCGCATTTCAAGAGATGTGCGCATAATATGGGAATTCAAACATCATTTATAATCGCAAAACATGGAGGTGTATGCTAAAAACATGCCGATATCGTCAGCCATCTACTGTGTTACATTCTTCAACAATGTAAATGACCCTAAAAACTATCCTGTTTCTTGCCTTTTTCTGGCTTGTTGGGTCAAAGGCAAGAAAATAAAAAATATTTTCAGGTTATTCAAACTCAACTGTGACCGCCTTAAAAAATCTCGCAGACTATTGATAAGTGATTACCTAGATTTTAATTATTTGCATCCAGGAGGGAATGCGTTTTCTATAGTCATCAAACTTTTAACCACACTTAAACTTTCAGGGACCCTGTCATAGATGCCCCCACAGATTCCACTGAGGGACTCGAAATGCATTAAAATACAAACTTACTCAAAGAAACAGGACCATCTTCATGGACAGGGGTTCTCAGCCTAGGGGTCGAATGTCCATTTTTGGGGAGGTCGCCTTAGAAAATGGAAAGTATGAGTTTTTATATATTCCAAAGTGTAAAAATTCTTATTGTACAAATTTTTTCTGATGGTTGTTAGAATTATTTTTCTGATTGTCATTTGAAGGAAGATATTGTAGCCTTCTAAATAATTATTATTTCAAAGATTTTAATTGTTGCAGCACGAACATCTTTAACTATTGAAATTACTGCCATTCACTTTGTTGCGCTACGAAACTTCACGTCATTGCATGATAGAAAAATATCGTTCATATTAGTTTAATAGAGAATTTTCAATGCTTAGTAACGTAATTCGAATGCACCGTCGTTTCAAATTTGTGATATGCAATCGTTTTATGGTTTTGAAAATAATATTGTAAATTGGAACTTTTATGATTCAGTGAGACCTCTCCCACGCTCTTCGTAGACTACGTTTATTGAGTTATATAAGTGATTTTAACAGGTATAACAAAACGAACAACGATCTCAAACAAAAGATTAGTTAAATAATGAAAATATAATGAAGAATTTTTTATTATACGGTTTCACTTTAATATTTCAATCTGGAACTAAGAAATGCAAATTAGTATTTGTTGCCAAGTTTTATCAGCTGAACCTGTGAAGCCATGAAACCGAAACTTCATCTTGACTAGCATAGGCACTTTGTCGAAAATTAACAAAAGAATTTTAGATATAAAGCTGATGGAGCCAAGAAACACAGATTTGACGTTTGGGTCAGTTTCAATAATCCTAACATATCTGCCCTTCAAGTATATAATTGGGTGGCTTTCAGAACTGCCAGAGCAATGAAACCTCACAGCAAAGCTGATGGGTTACTGTTTCCAGCGGGTAGGATATTGGTATAGTCATGATTGGGGCAAATTTGTTCATAAATTAAGTGGAATTTGTATATCTGATGACACTATTAACAGGAGAATAGCTGATATATTTTCTTATATTCTGGATCAGATAATTCAGTCAATCAAATCTACTCCACTTCCAATATTTTATGTTCAGCTTAATAAATCTACAGAGGTTTTCAAATTGTTAAAACCTATTTGTTAATGTGAATTATATTTATTACGATGGTTTAAAGGTAAGTTTCTCTTGTGTAAACCTCTTGTAACAACTACTGTGGCAGGATATGTATTTGAAAAAATTGGTTAATTTCTAGAAATTTAAAAACGTCGCTTGGGAAAATATTTATGGTATAGGTAAAGATGGTGATAAAACTGAGCCAGGATATCGGCCAGAATTTCAAAGTTTGGTAGAGACTGAGTCACCGAAATCCATTGGATCTCACTCTATGATTCATCGAAAAATATTAGCATGAAGATACTGACACAAAAATTACAAGACGAAATTAAAATTGTCATTAATTCGGTGAAAGCCAGTTCTTTAAACAATCGACTTCTTTCAAAAATATGTAGATTAGTAGGCGTTCTGCAATTTTCTGATTTATCATGCTAAAGTGCAATGATTTTCAATAGGAAATGCTCTAAAAAATGTTTTGGATCTCCGTGAGATAATAAGCCATATTTAAAATCAGAAAGCAAAACTACAGTTAGAAGTACTTTATAGCGATGAAAGTGAAGGCCATAACATAATTATTTGGTGATATCTATGCAATCGTGAATGAATTAACTTTGTTATTGAAAGGACCAACTGCAACATACCTCGTCCTATCTTAAAAGATTACATCCTACAAGAAGAAAACTTTGCTCTAGCAAACAAAATTGCACAAAAATGAAATTTACATGTTGCCAACTTAATCTGTGTTCTTCGAGGAAAATTGAGTTGAACCTGATAAAAGATATAATGATAATAAATGTTAAAAAAACATTTTCACATGCTTGTGAGCGAATTATATTTAACAAATCTATCAGACAATATGCAAAAGCGAAAAATCCACTTACCGTCAAAGTTGATGATGTTCCTGGGACATTATAGGAATGGTTTATTGAACCTATTAATAGCGATGCAGCAAAAACTGATTTCTCTTCAATGTCAATTTCCTAATTATGAACAACTTGTTTGCAGTCATTACTCGTTCTGTCTTAGACTGTTACGCCTTGTCTTTCATTTCCAACAACATATCTTTGCGAAACTGTGCTTTATAGCCTTTACTTTATAAATTATAAATATAGAATTAGACTTGATGCAGAAAATGGCCTTAGATGTGTTCTTACAATAACTACCTTATAAATTCCCTATCTGGTGAAACAGAAACAAACTAAAAGTTAGCACTGATGTTGGCTTGGTTGCATATATTGTCGAAACAAAATTTTAGCAACATAGTTTATAATATTGCCACGCTTCGCTGCGTATTTCCAATCTCTACATAAATATGCAGAATTAATATGGTGATAAGTCTACAGAGAAAAGTAAATAAGTCATTTCAGAGATATTAAATTTCATTTGTTTGATTATCAGCAGAAATATATTCTGAACAAAAATAATTGGAGATTGTTTCGTTATTAAACATAAAAATCATGTTAAGTTCTTTTTATAAAAATTAAACTAAATACCATATATCAGATATTCATTCTATGATTAAGATTTGTAAATTTATAAAATTACAGCTACTCAGGCCTGCAAAAGAAAATAAACATAAGATGGAGATCGCAACAGCCTGGGAAAGGGATTAAAGGGGTCGCGTGACAAAAAAGGTTGGGAATCGCTGTCTTACTGTAAAAGAATAATTCTTTTTAAAGCGGCATTTGGAGAATTTGTGGTGATTTTAGAACTGACCATGAATGAGAATATTTAAAAATGATAAAGGATTTCATAAATTTAAAATAAAAACTAAAATCTAACCAGAAACTAACTCAAATGAAAACAACCAAAGCTAAAAAAAATGTGATGACATTGATCAATAAAAAGAATGTATGTATACATGAAAAAGATATACACATAATTAACAAATTAAAAGAAGCGTTAACAGTCCAATAATGAATATTCGAACTCATGTCGCGATCGAACTCGTGACATATGCCATAAATTGTACAGTTAGCGCAAGCGTATAAGAGTGTTGATAGCCTCCAGTTCTGGTGGTGTGCTAGTTGTTTTGATATTGTCAATAACTTGCTGGTTTCATTAGACATAATATGTTGGATGTTAATGTCCTTATTGGTTGTTTTCTTATACTACCTTCAATTTTGTGGAGTTATTTGTACCTCGGAGTTCATAAAATTGAAGAAGGTAATAATTATTATGATCAAGGACATTTAGGTGTATACTATAGAGTTATTCCTTTTTTTTTAAATAGGGTGGAGCTCTTCTCACGGAAACCTCTGGTCCTGGATATCATTTCATGCTTCCCTTTATTACCACGGTTAAACCCGTCCAAGTAATTAATGTTTTACGAGATCACTTTGCAAACTGACCAAGTCAAGAATGTTCCCTGTGGTACCAGGTTTGGGTTATTATTAGCAGTGGCGGTGTTGTTATCTATTTCGATCGCATCGAGGTGGTCAATATCCTGAATTGGGCTGCAGGTTTCTTATTTATTTACAAGTGCATGATATAGTGAGAAATTATACTGTCGATTATGACAAGCCTCTCATATTCGATAAGATCCATCATGAACTCAACCAGGTGGTTGTCTATTTATTCAGTTTTGTAGCAAAAACAGTCTATCGGAGATCTATATCGATAAATTTGGTATATTCCTTTGATTATAGATCAAATTGATGACTTTCTCACCAGTTCATTGCAAAGCTCATTGGAACAACTGGCTCCTGGGCTTAAAATTCTCGTAAAACATATCATAACCTCAGAGTGTACGAGTGACGAAACCCATTATTCCTGATGTTATCAAAAACAATTATATTCTAATGTGAGTTATTTATTAAATTAGGGAGGCAGAAAAAACAAAACTGGCGATAGCTCAGCAACACCAATACGTGGTGGAAAAAGAAGCTCAGACAGAGAGGAAAAAGGCTGTGATTGAAGCACAAAAAAATTCTGAAATTGCAAAAATATTCATGGATCAAAAAATTCAGGAAAAGGAATCTCAAAGAAAGATACAGGCGATCGAAGATCAATCAAATTTCGACAGAGTGAAATTAAAAGCTGATGCGTTTTTTTACGAAAATGAGAAACTAGCCAAATCAAACGAGGTAGAGTAGTTACGATAATAGATGTTACTTACTCCCCAATACTTGGAAAAGCTGAAAATTGACGCTATATCAAAGCTGGACAAGGTTTATTTTGGTGAAAAAATTCCAAACATATTTATTGGAGATCTTTTCAGGCATAAAAGCGTCGCATCCATGAACACCACTCAAGATTAAACTTGACAAATTATTGACTTCTTATTGTTTCAAATTTTCATCTTTTCCCTTTATTTATTGACGATATTGGGCATTAAAATTAGAATTACTTTCGCCGTCAAATGATACATAAATGGGAAAAATCAAAACGACATATTAAGGTTACTGGGTAGCAAACTGTTTATTACTGGTTCCCGTTTGCTCAAATTTTTTTGTAAATTGAAAATAATTTTGATTTTGAGTCAATCGATTGATTTTAGATAGCGGGGAACAGTGTACACTTCAGATGCTCAAAAGTAATATACAAAAACACAATATCCAGAAAAGATATGACTCAAAGGTATCCTCCTTTCATTGGCTTTCCTTCGTTGTCTTGAATTTTTCCGGATGTGCAGTGAAAGTTGCATCCTTAAGCATAATAAATACTTATATCTGATTAGAATGTGTTAACTACACCATACGAATCTATTTTTAAAAATTGAATAAATAAAGCACATAAATGTCAAATGATGGCTCACCTAGATATGGATTGTATGCTTTAATATTTGTCAACCGGGTAGTAAAGTTATCCAATAAACCCTGAGAAAGTATCATTGATTTTTTTCAGTACTCACATCGACGAATATCTATGAAGATCAATTAGAATATTGCAGCGTATTGCATTATTGTGTTTAATCTTCTAAATTTAAGATCTATGTAGTTTCGGATGAAAAATATGGGTTTTCGATCGACTTAATAATATTTTCAAGCAATTTAATAAATGTTTCTACATATCAAATAATTTTTGCATAGGAGGGATAAAAAAACCTTCTATTAGCATACTTGCGTAATTTTCAGCTCATTTCCATTTTCTCAATACCAGCCGTAATGCAAAACTTTAAATATAGTTTTTTTGAGAAACACCGAATTATATTGGACAAAAAATTAAGACAACGGTAACAAAGTAAAATAGTAAGTAAAAAGTGATAAATACCACATTTTATTCGATATTCAACTTTGACTCCTATCACTTCTTTTTCTCTTCGAAAAAATTTCATCGATTTTAGGCATTTCTTACAATACCGTTCATTCTAGGCTAATTTTATGCAAATGAGAAGGCGATTGAATACAAAGAAAAAAGTGTCTTTACCACAATATCGGCTGCTTCTAGAAATAAAATCGCTCCTATTGTGTTTGGTGAATGTTCAAAATTTTTATATCTAGTCATATTCACAACTTTCGCTTTTTTGTATTTCTATCATGTTTCATTGATTTACGCCGCCAGTTGCCTATTTATGGCGATCAGTTCGATTTTATAGTTTTAAATAAATAGTTTTAGAATTTTTGAAAATGGGTGAAAATATGAAAGTTGATGGTAGGAGGTTTATAATACCGTCCATGAATGACATTTTTGATTAGTGGTAACATACTTAAATTAAGTTTCTTGCAAAGATTAGAATGTAGGTCGATAAACCTGGTAATTGGATAGTTAAATTGGTATGCCGATCACAAAAATTAGGGAAATATCTGTTCGTGTCGACTGGTGTACACCATCATTTATTAGCACCCATACTAGAACAAAGTGGGTTATGGTGCCCATGATTAAAAAGTAAAAAATAGAGAATGGGTGGCGTTAAATGAGAAATTCATACCGGTTTTTACATTCAAAAACAGCCACGTGGAAATTCAGATGGGTCACGTGGAAGCTGAATATGGGCATTCAAAACGAGGCACCCAAATTTAACTGATAGAATAAAATGATGTGCTTTATCACTAAAATCATATTTGGCGATGAAAAATATTTTTTTTTTAATTTTACCTTGTTATTTCCCTAAATATTGGAAAAACACGTTCGGCGATAAAAAGTAAAGTGATCTTCATATTCTTATTTTTTTGTTTAGATTTTTCAACAAAAATAATTTTATTAGTGACAAAATATACATTTTATTCTCTGAGTCTCGTAAGACTAGCCTATATTGAACGTCCGTATTGGCCCATATTCAGTTTATATATGGCCTTCAATGAATTTAAAAACGGTAAAAATTAATATTGTTAGCATAATTTAACCACAGATGAGAATAGGTTGTGATAAAATCTGTCTTTATTGAATTCATCAGAAATGTAAAGCCGTAGCCCATTAAAATTTTCGTATATTTTCCATCTTGCCGACACGTTTATTCAAGTGTCAATATTCAAGTAGACGACCTTCTTCATCAAACGATTGCATAGTGAATTAAATTCTGAAGTAAGCAATAAATCGCATCTGGATGATTGAAGTCACAAGTATGCGAGCTTAGATTTAAAACAAGATGGTGAAGTAAGTCACATCAAAATGTAATTGGAGTTCCACGATTTGATCAGGCTCATTCACTAGTCAATATTTTTATATTGGCTTCAAAAATACTCCAGCAAACTCTAATTTCTAGCAACCCATCTCTTTTCGTTGTATCACATCACATGGATAAACATATTATCTGGCACATTTCTCTCATCCCCAGGTTTTGTGAATGGACACGAGTTCGACCATTGCGAACAGCTGGCGTATCGCATTTGACTCAACTTCAAGCACTCCCAAATTTAAATATTGGCCTTCAGGTTGAAAACCAGCATTTATTATTCTGGGCTGGTGTTCAAAAAAAACCGAATGAAACTAAATTTGTTAGTGAGTGGTCAAATCCCCATTGCGTTCGAAACAAAAGAAAACATCGAAAATTTAGCTATGCATGTATCAGAAATCGTCATAACAAGATGTTTTAAGACGTACATATGAACAAGTTGACACACGTTTAGGGATAAACCTGCTGAATACCTCATCAAACTTTTTGTTTCTAATGATAAGCATTTAGGTCGCCGCCGTTCTGGAACCGGTGCTGTTGGAATTCGGTTCGCTTAACGATTTAACTGTGTACCTCATCATTATGATGCCGATGGAATCAACACATTTTAACCAAGCAAAAAACAATTTAGAATATACAGTCAACCCCCGATAAGTGCACGCTTTTTCCCGGTCCCGAGGCTGTGAACTTAACCGAAGTTGACTGTGAACCCAACTTCATGCTACAAACCCAAATATTCAGGCAATAGGCCAGATAATATTTGATGATGATTGAATGTGAGACACGAACCTTATTTAATGGTAAGCACTACCGAATTCGAAAAACGAAGAAAGTATCTGAGAATAGTCAGTGCCAGATGATAACTGTGAGAAAATATTTATCGCTCTTTATTATCTGTTCAAGCCAGTTCAATATTATTCCGATGTGTAAAATCAAAATAAACACAATTCCATACATATACCACATTATATCAAGTAGAGATCTTTTGACAGACGATGTTTTTCTGTTTGATACAAACCACAAGTTTATTTAGCTTATCATCAACTAAAAAAATTTCAGTTAATAAAAATCACCACTTATCGCCCAACCAAACTGTCGATGTTCCCACTTGAACACGACAGAACTGTGACAATAACATGGAAAATGACCGCTTAACAGGGAGTTCAAGTCATATGCCAAAGCAGAATTAATTTTACTGCTTTATAAAAATCCTACAGCATTTCGTGGATGTAATAACGTACCTCAAATGAATCACAACAAACCAAAAAATCTGAATTGGGATCAGAGGTTTGTAATATTGTAAAACATTCACATATTATCGCTTTAATCAATAAAACGAAACTATCTA